>JADDOH010014570.1:0-14118 GCA_016648135.1 Agrypnia vestita | reverse complement strand
CAATTTTCATAACAGAATTATGTCATTAACTGCGTTCGGAGCATATGCAATTTTCATAAGCGAATTTTATTAATAACTGCGCCCGAAGCCTATGCAATTTTCATAACAGAATTTTGCTATTTACTTATTGTTTGTAGTGCGAGTAACTTGTTGGTCTCATGGTTAGGTCTCTCGCCTCGTGATCCAAAGGTCGCGGGTTCGAATCTCACACCAGACCAGCAATTAGTCCTAATTTCATAGCACAAGTGTTTAGCTTTAGTTGAAATTAGTAAGAATATTGATGTGACCTGTATTCCGTCTTCGCATCTCTATTAAAAAAAAACTGTGCCCGGAGCATATGCAATTTTCATAACAGGATTTTGCTTTCACTGCGCCCGGAGCATATGCAATTTTCATAACGCGATACCTTGATGTCGTCACTTATAACGATTGCTATTATTAGCAAGATTATTCAGCGCGCGTTTTGATTTATATACCGCTACGAAATTAAAACTATACTAACTAATGTCAATGTGTAATGTAAAACTACGTCATTTTTCACGGGTTGAAGCTACCATCTAATAATGTTGCCAGCGAGCCGTTTGATTTTCCGGATATAAATACATTTTTTGCAAAATCCGACCTCTCGAGACCTGCGAAGACTTCCCCATTTCCTACTTTCCTCGCCCAGCCTCTGGGGAAGCTGGAGCAGGGATTTTGAGATTAAAATCTCCGCTCAGAGAGTCTGAGGAGTCCGCCGCCTAAAGCCCTGATTTATTTCTCGGCATTCATTCTCGGGCCGGCGCGCGCCGCTAAAACTCCAAATTAATAATCTCGTCAATGCCAAAGTGTCCCGCTTGTGCCGAGATCGGTCAAAACAAACGCAATTTGTCAAAACTCCCCGTCAGAACGAGCCAATAATTGGCAGCTACGTGGTCGTAGACAGCCGTTTTGGGGTGGAGCGAAACAAACATATATTTAAATAAGCAAAATTAAATTTACAGAAAACCAGGAATATTTCAAACTTATGAGAAATGGAAACCAATTCATAATGCCTAAATGTAAAGCAACCCAAATGCAGCATCACTATATTTATAAAGCCATTAATTACTATAATAACTTACCTACCGAGATACGATGCATCAGTAACAAATCATAAATAAGCAAATCATAAAAATTTAAATTTTCTTAAAACCAAACTTAAATTCATAAATCATTTTAGCTTTTTTCAAAATAACTCCTATACTTTCATTATCAATTTACCTTTTTACTGTATTAATAAATAACTTGTAGACACTATGTACCTATAATATCATAACAAGGAATGAGAACTGTGGCTTCCTCATCAGACTCAAGAGCTTCTCTTCACTGTTGAGGTCTACATGACTACTAAGTATTTAAAAAAATGTTTAATCTGATATGGTATATATAAGAACTGTATTTGTAACATAAATTAAATAAATAAAAAAATAATAATAAATAAAAATATTTATAAACAGGGTCAAAGGTAGTAGCAAAAACTTTACAGGCGGATTCCTGCCTTTATAATGAGTCAAAAATATTTAAGCCACTATGACATCAATATTCATTGAAATATGCCACATCAAAATTTGCATTTTTTACTCCCTTTCTTTTAACTGCTTGCTTGCTTGCTTGTCTGACGAAAAAACTTTGGATCGATTTTTAACCCTTTTCCGTGATCCAATCGAGCTGAAACTTTGCAAGCAGACTCGCGGCGACGATAAAAATGATCTAACAAAGTTTCGTTAAAAAAAATTAATAAATATAGTATAATTTTGGATTTTTCGAAATTTTTACGGTTTTTTTAAATTGGAATCAATATAAATGAGTAATTAGCCCGGCGCGTGTATAGACACGAAACCTGATTCAATGAGAAAGGGAGTATACTAAAAACTTAGTTTTTATGGGTTAGTTTTTATTTAATATTTCTGACTTATTTTTTGCTTAAAGTTTAAATATCGTCACAGTATCGACTATGAAAAATTCGTTCGCTTCAATACAACTCAAATAAAATGATAAAAACCTCGTAAAAATATATTTTTGATTTGTACTTGCATTAAGGCCAATGAATTTTTCATAATCGTTATAACTTACTGTAATGATAGTTCAACATTTTGAAAAAAATAAATCAGAAATATTGTAAAAAAAAATGAAATTTTATGTAGCATACCTTGGAATTTTTTAAATAATTGATGTTTTTCGTTATTCAATTATAGACAATAAAGAATTTTAATATTTCTAATCGAAGCATCTCATCTAAGGTATCTGTTATTTGCATGTCAAACATCAAAGCTGGGTTTTAAATGTTACGAAAGTCACAAAAATTATTATTACTAGGCCATTCTAGGTGTTATTTTATTATAATATTACACACAGAAACCAAAATGGTCATTTATAAATAGCTGAGAGATTCAATAGGTCGACTCTGTTTTTAGAATCATCTAAATGATCATAACACAAATCCCCTCGAAATCTCTCAAAAACGAAAATTTATCGGCGTAGGCCTAGCTCATAATAATGTTGCAAAAAAATTCATCATTATAATTGATATAAATTTACTTTGTTAAAACCACTTATTTATTAAAAAAATTCTACATGTTTCGAAGCCAATGGCTTCTTCGTCAGGATAACAAAAATAATATTTAAAAATCATAAAAATGTTAAGGAACACTTAAGGTGTTTAAATAGTAATAATTATTCTGAATTTTCTAACCATCTATTGGCTACGGATCAGTCTTTTGATATTAATAAGGGTTTACAAATTTTACATACAAATTATACAGAATCACAATTTGATAAATTAGAAATTTTGGAAATAAGAAAGAGTGTAAATAGTAAATTGAATATTATAAATAATCAGGTCCTTTTTGCAAATAGTTATCTTTTAAATTTATTTTCATGTTAATTAGGTACTTTATATTATCATTTTCCATATCCTGACGAAGAAGCCATTGGCTTCGAAACATGTTGATTTTTTTCAATAAATAAGTGGTTTTGACAAAGTTAATATATATCAATTATAATTTTGTTACCACAAAATAAATTTGCTACATTTGAAGAAGAAATTCATCATTCTTAAAAAAATATTATTAAAAATTTCCGGGGTCTGTTGTATCTCCCCGGGAAGAAGAAATTCATTATTCCGGGTACGATATCGAAATTTATTCAGCGTAATAATATCATCCTGAAGTATGTACACTGGCCTAAATTATTCGGCCGATGGGGCAAAGTGAAAAATGAGCCAATCTTGCCCCAACGTTCTGGAGCAACTGGAGCAGTTAAGGCCAAGAAAATTATTGTTATCGCTGTCCATACTAATGGAGGCTTCTCCGCCGAATACGTATGGCCGTGTTTAGTTTTCTAACCGTCACGCCGTAGCGCCGGGGGAGAGATAAGACCCGGGAAGCTCAGAGGCGGCTAAAACTAGCGCGGGCAACACCGAGAATATTTGAAGACCCCATGTCAAGAAGTTGTTAACTAACATTGTTGTCAAAAATGAGTCAATAAGCCATCTAAACTAAATTGTAATAGATCTGAGGAACGTATGTCGCGACGCCAGAAAGAGACTGCGTGACAGAGAGAGAGAATGTATAAAAGGGCGCGCGAATGTCGAGTCGAGACTCTTTTACTACCATTGTTATCGAGACCGCATCTTACTGTATAAACGATTGTCTAAACCATTATTGTTACCGAATAAATACTTACGAGAACAAAGTCTTTACTTGGAGCAACCTCATCCCTGAAAAGAGTATTACATAAATAATGTACGCTCTTTCCATTGAAAATAAGTTCAGAACTTAAAAATAATTAGAATCATAGGGATGAACGTGTTAACTACACTTTTTCATAAAAATCAAATCAGTTAGCATAATAACATGTTCATGCCTTCATTCTGAAATTAGCACGCCTTTTAATTTGATTGGAATATTTATGGTTAATATAAATTATACTCTGGCAGTACTGTCATATATTTGTTTTTATTTGAAGACTATTATAATATATACTTATATATTATTTTTCAAAATTTTAAATGGTACCTACCATGTTTTGTATTATTACATAATTAACATGCCAGGTATTTTGGAATTTTGGATAATGGATGGTAAAAACGGAAAGCATTTGAAGGGTTGTTTGATGTTCGTGTTTTACCAATTTTAAAAAGGTGTTATTCTATTAAAAATGAGTTCCAGATTCGAAGAAATGGTTGTTCACTAAATTTTTTTAGGTAAAATTCGTATGTTTTTTATTTTTTTGTGCATAAATGCGTTTTTTTACTTTGAAAATACTTTTTTTGATATTTTAGTGACATAAATCAAAAAAAAAATATTGAATTAGTAATAAAACATATTTTTCAAAGGCGAAAGTGCCCCTTGATGTCTAATTATCTCAAAATGACTTAAATGTAAGTGAACAACTTCTTGCCATGAGGTCTTCATTTATTTACACATAATATTGAGGTGTTTTTGAGTCACATTCAACGAAATTCTACTGCTCCTTACATCCTGTGTATCAAAGAGTTAAGGTTGTTATTACGGTCGTTAGACATATTTAAATATAACTGGTTGTGGATATTTTATACGATCCGTATGTTTCTCCGAGAGGCGATTCTCGACGTTTCATTGTATTCTTATTCAACATCATCAGGAGGACAACCTGTACCCGCGGAGGTAAAGGGCAGACAGATATTAATAAATTTAAGATGACGCCAAACAGTATACGTAATTACTACATCCCAGAAGAAATATACGCAATAACTTAAACAATTTTAACATTTATTAAATACAGATAACAACGATTACGATGTATGAACAGTCTATCTCCTCCCCAACACAAGTCTTTTCGGTTGATTGAAGAGTGTCCTGTGTCAAAGTGGTGCAACTATCGTCCTTTTCTGCAGAAAGGCCAGGTCATCAAAATCCGATCAGGAAAGCCTGACGTGTTGTCTTGCTTGCTAATCATTCATTTGCTGACAAACTTGCTAATCATTAATTTGCTGAAAATGTCGTTTAAAATCGCGTAGTGATCTTCAGCTTTCCACTGGTTTCGAAGTAGTAGGTTCAGGGTATTGAGACATATACGTGTAAGTTTTTCGATGCGTTTTAATTTACTAACCCTATTTAAGAATTATATTATGAAAATATCAATTGAATTTCAAATAATTATCCATCAACCTAAAATAATGTGCTAAGAAAAGAATATACCAAAGGCCATGACACATCGATCAAAGAACGGAAAATCGTTGGCCAAGCTCAGTCTTCCAGTGGTAGGGGTATCAAGAGGCCGACGGACTGTCCTAAAACCTATTTGATTAAATAATCACAACGTTCGAGTGGTTAGAATGCGACCACTATAACTTGGCGTGCGAAGGAGGGCGTCACTGTCGCGTAACAGAAGTTGCCAGGGTGTAAATTTATTACACAATACATAATGTACAGAATGTCCGGTGACCGGTGTCGTAGCCTTTAACAGAAATTTGGTCGGGCAGCACTAAAGAAATGAAGCCGTAATGGCGGCCGTTCTATCTGTCAAACTGTCAGACGGTAATATCGGTCCATTATTTGCTTTTTCAGTTTCGCAAAACTTTAATACTTCATTGGCAATTGTTCTTGCACCATCCCGGACTGTTTAGGATGTTTTGGATATAATAATTCAGTGTATATTGGTATTTAAGATGTCATAGCTCCCGAGCAAATACAAAATTGTACTGAATGACAGGGCGAGGGGTTACCGCTGGGTACGGGCGGGGCGGGTTTTAGTTCCAAAGTCGCCGCACGCCAAGTTATTGTGGTCAAGCAATAGTGTATGTAGGCCTGTTGCGCGAGAGACAAGGAGTCAATTTTTCGTACACGTGTCTGGACATGTGACGCATTTAAAAAAAGGTTTTTGTTTCATGAACCGCCACTGGTATTCCTATATATTCATGCGTAGGTTCTGCCCAAATACAACCCCGATACTATTCCAGCCCCTAAGTGACTTTTACAGATAGCCATCGCGTTATATTAATTCCGGAGCCAAAAAAACTAAACGCGATCCCCCTTTAATAAAAGGTTTCCTTAATTTATCCGGCGAAATAGAGGCCGGGATTGTTCTGGAATATTCCAGAACATGCCAGGGGGCGTTTAATGTCCGTAGATAATTCAGGGGTGTATTTAAACCTGACCGCAAGGCAATGACGCGATAATGAGGTACTCTGTCTCGTACCATAAATATACTTTCAAATGTACGCGCATCCATTGTTTTCAATAACTACCAACAACCCTTTTACTTGGCGACGTGATATTTATGTATACGTATTTAGGAAAGCATCCGTGGAACGAAAGAGTGTTGCGTTTTCGTGTAGATGTTTATTTCTCAAATAATATATTCTTCTTCTTTTGGTGTCATGTCAGGTCCCCCCAACGTTGACTATCACCCGAGAGAAAGCGTCCCTGTCCTGGGCAGCACGAAACAGCTCTCCAACACTTCTTATGCCCGTCCAGTCGCGTATATTGCGGAGCCAGGAAATTCGTCTCCTTCCAACACCTCTACGACCCTCTATCTTGCCCATAAGAATCAGGTGGAGCAATTCATATTTTTCTCCTCTGAGCACATGACCCAAATACGATACCTTTCGGATTTTGATATTTGTCAGCAACTCTCTATTCACTCTAGCTCTTTGAAGAACTCTTGTGTTGCTGACCATATCCGTCCAGGGTATCCGGAGCATTCTCCGATGTATCCACATTTCGAACGCCTCCAGCCGGTTCTCAATGCTACTCACTTTGAGGGTCCACGATTCCACTCCGTACAGCAGGACTGACCATATATACATTTGACCAGTCGCTGTCGAAGTTTCAGGTTAAGATTGCCATCGCAGAATATCTGTCTCATTTTGTTAAAAGTAGCTCGCGATGCTTCAATTCTGCATTTGACTTCGGTTTCTGGGTCAAGGTCTTCCGCTAGGATACTTTCAAGGTATTTAAACTTTGTCACTCTCTCTATACCAGCCCCATTCAATGTAAGGCGTGCTCCCGTGTGATCTTGCCTTTTAATGAACTTTGTTTTACTCAATGCCCCATTCAATGTAAGGCGTGCTCCCGTGTGATCTTGCCTTTTAATGAACTTTGTTTTACTCAATGCCCCATTCAATGTAAGGCGTGCTCCCGTGTGATCTTGCCTTTTAATGAACTTTGTTTTACTCAATGCCCCATTCAATGTAAGGCGTGCTCCCGTGTGATCTTGCCTTTTAATGAACTTTGTTTTACTCAAATATATATAAAGAAGTATATCAAAATAATATATAAAGAAGTAAAATAACAGAGAAAGTCTGTGGGCATGCAGCGGAGGTCCGCCCGATCCGATAGTGAAAACCCGACAGCCATTCTACGTGTGCGAGCTCGTAGTATAAACCCCGTTTGAGGCAAATGCACATGTACGAGGAAATAGACTTCCTCGGACATCTCTGCCTCTCTCTTCTCCATTCTCTCTTTTATTACTCCCTTTATATTAACTCGTGGCGTCTGCTTGCTTGCCGGCTTGCCGTCAACAAAAACTTTGGATCGATTTTTGACCCTTTTCCCGTGATCCAATCGAGCTGAAACATGGCAAGCAGACTGGTGGCGACGATAAAGAAGATCTATCAAATTATCGTTAAAAAAAAAATATATATAGTATAATTTCGGATTTTTAGAAATTTTATTGGTTTTTTCAAATTGGAATCATTATAAAAGTTTGATTAGCAACGGCGCGGCGGCCCGATAACGTCGCGGAATATTTTCTAAATTTGAATTACTCCGTCGGTATAATAGGTACATCACTACGAATTTCGAAAATTTACAAAACAATTGGTTCACAGATGACAGCAAAATTGGGTTTTTTGGGAAAAAATCAAATAATAATTTATTTCTTTTAGATTTCTGCTTAGTTTTGAAGAATTCTACATTACTCAAATCTGATTCTGACTAAATCATTTGACGCTGGAAATTCATAAGGTACGATATTGATGATAATTGAATCTATCAAAATCTTGACATCTCAAAACATCTGACATTTAATTAATTAATTTAATTCGTCTTTAATTATTGTTATATTTTACAAACAAAGGGAGTATAGTAAAAACTTAGTTTTTATGGGTTACTTTTATTTTATTGTTTATTTATCATAAACTATTATACACATATCTATCATTACAGGCATTTTTCAAAACTGTATGAACAGTTTGTACATTACAGTATATATAATGAATACATTTCTTAGTAGTCCTTAAATAATTAAATAATACGACATAAAAACAATAAAAGTTACGCTATTATCATTTTCGACAGTTCACTGTAAAAGAAATTCTATTTTCGTTTTTTTTTTTTTAATCTGTCCGATAGTTTGTTGAACAATTTTGGAATTACGTATTGTTTAGTCCTGTCTCCGTAAAAATAATTTATTTTTATTAATCTTTATTTGGTGTGTCATATATTAGTGTTGTACTAGTCATATATTTTGAATCTGTTCTTCTCGTATTTTTCCAGTGTCAGTTTGTTTTAAAGTTATTTATGTATCGGTAAGATTTTACATATTTTTAGCATCCTAAATCCTTCCTTTAAATTACAACTACAATTCAACGCAGGGTCCTGACTGCTGGATTAAAATAAACTAACAACTGACGCGACTCGTATCCCGCCTGGATTAAAACATTTAAGTCTAAAGTCCCTCTCTTGTTTCGACTCGACTAATTGAATCCTCGCCACAGCGCCCTCGAGTCCTGGTCCCCAACTCCTGGCGGACGAAGTTTGTCCAATCATCAGAAATGCAGCTGAAGCGGACCAATTAGACGCCGTGTCCTGCACAAATAGGCTGCATTGTCAACCGCCCGCGCGGAGCTTTGCGTCTGAATCCCTCGTTAAGGGTAGTTCGGACCTAACTCGCTGTGCGACTACAAGCCCCGTTTGCAGTTTCCGCGTCCGCTTGGCCGGAAATGTATCTGAATACACACCAATCTCTTTTTCTATGGTTGCATTGAAAAAAAAAACATCTGCAGACACCCTGTCATTCAAAATATGACTCCTACACAACATCTATTTTCTTGACGATGACCTAAACACATTAATCAATTATTTAGTTAAATATTTTTACTTTCTTTCTTTTAACTCGTGGCGTCTGCTTGCCAAGCAGACTCGTGGCGACGATCAAGAAGATCTGTCAAATTTTTGTTAAAAAAAAATAATAATTATAGTATAATTTTGGATTTTTAGAAAATTTTATTGATTTTTTAAAATTGGAAACCATACAAATGTTTGATTACTACCAACAGCGGCCTGACGACGTCACGGAATATTTAAAATTTGAATTACTCCGTCGGTATATGTAACAGCTACTTCACTACGAATTTCGAAAATTTATGACAATTGGTTCACAGATGACAGTAAAATTCACAAATATATAAAAATCTTGATTTAATTGACTGACAAATGTTTTTAGAATTTAATCTTCAATGCATGAAGTGTCTTATCAAAGCTCAAAACATCTGATATTTTAGAAATATATTAATTTCCTGTAAGTTTAGTCTTATGTTGTATGTTTTAATTCGACTTTAATTGTTGTTATATTTTACAAAGAAAGGGAGTATAATAAAACTTGGTTTTTAATTGATACTCTAAAATATGCATATTCATGTTATTGCTAGAGCAGATAATAGGGATAATGAGCAGGCTTTTAATTAATAAAATATTGTTCTTTAGTATCATGTACCCATTGATCTGTCAAAAACATGGATGTTAGATTAGTGATATAAAATATTATAATTACAAAATAATATTGTCACTGGATCGTGGCTATTGGAGGAAAATGAAACACTAAAAACAATTATCGATGTATTAATAATTTTAATAAATTCACAAAGTCACTGGAGACAGATTTAGTCAGAGCACCGTTCTACTACTTCGTACTAAATTTCGTAATTCGCACTAATTATCACTAAATTTTGTACTTAGTTGCTTAAATCGCTCAGGTTCGCACTAGAAAACTACGCTTGCCGGTGGGTACTTTCTTCACTGGCCGTGTATCTGTCGCTTGTTCACTCGCACGGTTCGTCTTATCTGTGGACTTCTATGTCGCGCTTGTCACAATGAAAAAACTATAATGGACACTACAAGGTACACTGGATTGCGCAGTAGCCGTTCGATCTGTTTTATAGGTAATGTCGCTTTCTCAATGTTTCCAGAATCCGGTAGACGGTTCGAGAGATTTCGACAGTGCGTAATTTCTTCTGATTCCGCCATCTCGTGATAATTTTATTTGCTAGATCCACAAAATATCTTGCTTGATGTTTGTCTGCAGATACATTCATGTATTCTTTTGACTATTTAGAGTTATTTATTAACTACTTACAGTTAGTTATCTTAAGTATAAGATAATTTATAACATGTTGAAAAGTACCCTTTAAATCTACTTATTCAAATGCTAAGAGAATCATGAATATATAATAACAATAGAATATAAAAGAGCATAAAAATGTCTTGCTACATTTTTGTCAAAAGATACATCCAAACATTTTATTAACTACTTAATACATAATTTATAATAATATAATCACATAATATTACAACATCTTGCTAGATGTTTGTCAGCAGATACATTTAAGTACACAATTTATAACATCTGAAAAAGAACTCATAAATCAACTTATTTGAACGCTAAAAGAAAAATATTTATTTTCCTAATGCACATTACGATTTACTTGTATTAAAATTATTATATCTAATGTACCCGGTGAACTATTTTATTATTTCATCTATTCCCCTATCACAGAAAATGCTACAGCATATTTTGTATTTCTTGTTGCAGGTCAATCCGGCTTCTACTTCGGTCAGCCCGACAACCGCTTCGTCCCCAACTTCCAAAGCCAATCGGGAGGACCCTACTTCGGCCAGAGCAATTTTGGTCAGAGCCAGTTCAGGCCGTCGGACTATTCCCAGCAGCAGGTCTTTAACACGCAGGGCAACCACGGCTTCCAGAACGCGGGGTTCGAGACGAGCAGACAGCCCTCGCACTTCCAGAACTCTGCCGGACGAAGCCAGCAATCCGGACAGTACTATTTGAGCCAGTCCGACTTCGCGCCTTTGGAGCAGACTCAAAGCGACCCGAGGCCCAACGCGTTCCCGAGCAGAGGCCTCTCTCCAACAAGCTACCAAGTCAATCATCCAGCTTCGACCAGCAGGCCAGAGTTCTCCCCGTTTGCTCAGACGTCTCACAATCACGATCCTTCGAAACCTGAAATGTTCCTCGGACAGATAACAATCAACAATCCAGATCCGTTTCCAGATAACCCTGGAGACGTTCACAATTTCAACAGCCCGAGAATAAGGCAACCAGGTCAAAGCAGCTTCAATACAAACATACTGCGATCACCTCCGGCAGACTTCGATTCCGACTTTCCGAGTGCGGCTGAACCTGTCAACCAAGACATCTACGAATACACTGAGAAGCCTACAAAACACACCACCTACAATCCCAGGAAGTCTGAATTCTCGAGGAATAAGCCTCTGAACAGAGGAGCGCACAACGCGAGGCCGAGTTATTTCAACTCGCCGAAAGAGGAGGAATTCGAATCTCAGAGAAAACCGTTGACGTCTTCCGAAGAAAGCTACTTCAGCAGCAATGAGAACAGTTTCTCAAACACCCGCAACAGGTTCAAGCCCAAGGGCACCAGCACCACGACGCCGAACCCGCAAACCGAAAGGCTTAACAGATTTTCACCGTCCACCAAGTCGCCCAACAAGGGTCTGGCTTTCAATATCAGGTCAAATAAACCTGTTTTTAGTCCAAACAAACCACATTACAGTTCCACTACAGAATACAAACCCCTGTTTGATCTCGCTCCTTTGCTAGAAGACGAGATACCCAGCAAGCATTCTTACGGAGATAGTTTACACCATCCCACAAACGGTTCTGAAGATGTGGAGGTGATAAAATCGATTGAAGTTACTACCCAAGAGCCAACAACGACAGAAAAAGAAATAATTGAAGTCTCAAAGTCTATAGATGACCCCGTGGAAGATGTTAATGGCACACAACACTCCATGGTAGTTGATAGTGAACACAGTGCTAATTTTCACAACGAAACTATAATCGAATATGTTCCTGAAACAGAAGCATTTGAAGAACCAACGGAAGTCGACGAAACACAAACTGAAGACAGTAACTCCGAGAATATTAGCGAAGCCAATCAGGATTTACAGTCGTCAGAAACCCCTGAGTACTACGACGAAGAAGTAGAGTATATCGACGAATCTGAAGTCCCTAATACTAGCAAGCCGATTAACGAAAACTTGAGTAATAGCAACGATGAAGAAGCTAACGAAGAAATTGAGGAATACGAAGAAATTGAAGAAAACCCCAAAGACACTGTAAACAACACGCCGACAGTTAAAAGTGAGACATTCGAAATTCTAACAATGAAACCGAAACAAACGATGGTGAAAGATGACAACTTTAAAGAATTTGTCGACAGTTCACTCATCGACAATACGGAGCCTCCTAGCTACGTAACAGAAGAGTATGTAGAAAATGAGTCTCCAGATATAACCACCGTGGAAGAGGAAGGTACCACGACAGATCCGCCCTCAATTCTGATTGGACAAGAAGTCGTTTCGGTTGTGACAACAAAGAGCGTAGTCAACGGAACATTTTCCATTCCGGAATACACTAAACATCCTCCGAAGAGTACTTCAGAAATGAGCGTGTCCACCGAAAAGGCTGATACTTCCGTAAAGCCACAAGAAGACAGCAAAGATGACAAGCAAACTACGACTGCGCCGAACTCAACTGAAAGTTGGGTCGTCGTCGCGTCCGTTCAAACGAGCAGAAGCGTGTCTGGTGCGAGGTTTTTGCCGTTCCCGGGTGTCGCTCAAGAAGAGAAAAAACAAATACTTTCAGAACTGGACGATGACAAAACTGAGGACGAACCTACCAATGTACCTGAAGATGCCACAGTTGAGAACGTCACCACTCCCGAACAATACACTACGACAGACTCCAATACGAAGTCAACAGAAAGCATCATTGACAAGTTGGATCGCGTGCAATCAGAACTATCGAGTGGATTTTTGTCTGGCGGCTTCAAAGGAGAAGAACAAGACTTCGCCGTTCTGACCGAAATGCCTCACGAAAATCTCACCAAAGAGGGACCCACGACTCCTGCTCCACCGCTAAAGATCTTCACTGTCAAAAGCACAACGACAACGTCAACAACGGAAAGACTAACTCCTGAACCACCTCAAGTCACAATTAAGAAGTTCTCCCCCTACTCTCGCCCTGTCACAACAGCTAAACCCAAAACAAAGGTCCCAGCATTTGAAACGATCAAAATGGACGATCTAACTGGGCTCCTCCCATCGGGCTTTAAAGCTAGACCTAGTTTCAAGGACAGGAAAATAACCACCACCACCGAAGAACCACAAAAGAAAAATGACAAAGAAGAGAATCAGAGCCGATCATTGGGTGGTACCTTAAAAAATAATATTGTGATTCAGGCCGATATTTCATCCCTTCTACCTAAGGGATACAAGCCACCGAAAGAAGAAAAGGCTCCTTCGTTGGAAGACCTATTCAAGAATATCAAATCGGATACACTGAGTCACCTTCTTCCCGCTGGTTACAAACCAAAGCCAGAAAACAAGACCGAATCTTCGACAACGAAACCAAAGAAAGCGGACCTTTTAGCTGGCGCCGAGCCTGTTCCTATATCAGCCTTCCTGCCGAAAGGATACAAGCTTTTGACGACGTCGACAGAAAAACCGAAACCCGTCAGCAAAATTTTGGACATCGCGAAGCCTGCCGACATCTCGGCGTTCCTTCCTCCTGGTTTTAAATTGGGCGCGAATCAAAATGCCACCTTGCCGGTGAAGATCGCAGATATCTCCTCGCTACTTCCGCCAGGATTCAAATTGGAGAAAGGCGAAGCCAAACCAGAGGCCAGCACCCAGGAAACGGTGTCCACAGTTGAAGCCTCCACGAAGGGTTCGTTTAAGGTTGTATTCCCGTCGTCGAGACCAGGAGCTGGAAGGCCTGGGAAGAGGCTCACTACTCCAAAGCCGTCTAACGAGGCTGGAGGACCAGTTGGAATGTCCACACCTTCACCTCTGAAGA
>JADDOH010014569.1:0-46914 GCA_016648135.1 Agrypnia vestita | reverse complement strand
ATAACGCGCCGAAACATACTGGCTTGCTGGAAAGATCGCTCGCCGCGCTTTCAAACGCCTTGCTCGCCCAGAGCCCTGAGAGACGGGATGCAATCGCTGGTGAATTGGGCATCCGAACCCGGCACGGATCTTCCGCTTCGGCTCTCTTCGAGCGGATTCAGTCGATGTTCACCAGCGATGCTCCGTACAATAAGATTTCGGACGACATCCTGCAGATTGTGTGCGGCAGACGGGCAGAGTGTATACTGAACCGGCGAAAGGCCATATTGGAGGGCTTCAAAGACCCTTTCGTGCGAGAAGGTGCGGCCAAAATCCCTCCAAGCTCGGGATACTTGTTCAATAGGGAAGAGCTATCGGCGTAAATCCTAAAGAACGGGGGCCAGGAGAAGGTGATGGTCTCGTCCGCAACCCGAAACCTGGCCCAACCGTCAACATCTCAGCCCCAGCCGTCAACTTCTCGTCGAGCTCCGAACCAGGGATACCTCCAGTCCCGTAAGCCCTTTCTGCCGGAGCCGAGGAACAGGGAGCGAGGCCCAGGGAACCCGAACAGGAGACCTATCCGGAAGGCAGACCACGGCCAAACCTCCGTTAATCTTCTCCACCAGGCAGCTGTTGAGCAGCTTCAGCACGAAGGAGTCTCGAGACATGTCGAGTCACATTCAGGCCCTGAAGATGTCAGGCGTGCTGGAAAGAGCAGATCATTCTCCGAGCTTCATCTCAAATCTGTTTCTAACTCCGAAGTCGGACAACTCCCTAAGGCCGATATTCAACCTGAAGGCGTTGAATGCCTTTGTGGAGGCGAAACCCTTCAAGCTGTTCAACCACTTTCGGGTCCCAGACTTCCTCCGGCCCAAAGATTGGTTGGTGAAAATCGACCTAATCCAGGCATACTTTCACCTACCAATAGCGGAATCGCACCGAAAGTTCCTGAGACTGTACTACCAAGGGGAACTTCTCCAGATGACCTGCCTGCCCTTTGGCCTGTCATCAGCCCCGAGAATGTTCGCAACGCTGTCAAACTGGCTAGCGGGACTCTTGCGGAAGAGAGGAATAAGGACCGTAGTCTACCTGGACGACTTCCTTCTGGCCAATCAGTCAAGGGACCTGCTAGCGACCCAGGCAGTAGAGACGGTCAATCTGTTCCAGCATCTGGGTTGGTGCATCAACCGCGACAAGTGTGTCCTTATACCTACCCAAAAGCTGGAGTTTCTGGGCATAACTTGGGACACCGAAGCCAACCAGAAATCCCTCTCGGACCGCAAGTGCTCTGGCCTTCGCCAAGTACTGCGCCGCCCGATCGAGGCCGGCAGTTGCTCCCCCAAGCAGGTTCTAGGCCTCTTGGGGAGACTCAACTTCGCAAACTTCGCCACCCCTCGGGGTCGTTTGCATTGCCGAAGACTGCAGAGATTCAGCCGCCAGCTGCAGAGGCACGAGCCATCCAGACAAGTGGAGCTTCCTGCCGCGGTTCGGCAAGACCTAGAGTGGTGGTTGGAGGCCGTAGGGGAGTCCTGCCCAATACACGAAGCCCCCTTCTCCCACTTCCTGACTACAGACGCAGCGGACGCAGGTTGGGGCGGCCAGGTGGACGACAAGACGATATCAGGCCAGTGGTCCCCAGAGCAGATGCGGTGGCATTCCAACCAGAAAGAAGCCTTCGCTGTTTACGCAGTGATCAGGGATCACGCTTACCTGCTAAGAGGAACGAAGACCCTACTGCAGACAGACAACAAGACAGTAGTGGCTTACATCAACAAGGAGGGGGGGACAAGATCATTGGGCCTTCTGAAGATAACTCGAGACCTCCTAGAGTTTATCGACCAGCAGGAAATATCTCTGACAGCGCAGTCATTCCAGGGAGATACAACGGGATTGCGGACCGACTCTCACGGGGGACACCACTCCCGGAATGGCACCTCCTGGAACCAGCGACAGAGGAAATATTCCGAATATGGGGACGTCCTCAGATCGACCTCTTCGCATCGGCCACCGCCCATGTGGTGCCAAACTACGTGTCGCTAGACTCAACCGATTGCTCGGCCTCCTATCTCAACGCATTCAGTCAGCATTGGGATTACGAGCTGGCCTGGGTATTTCCGCCGCCGAATCTCGTCCCAAGAGTACTGGCGCACTTGAACCTGGCAAGAGGCACCTTTCTCCTAGTTGTGCCAAGATGGGAGAAGACATTCTGGAGGGCCGATCTCAAACAACGAGCAAAGGGAGGGCCAATAAGCGTAAGAGATCTGAAGAGCGTCCTGATCGATACGTCGACAGGGTTTCCCCCACCGAGGGTGTAGGACCTCCAACTGGAAGTTTGGAGAATAGCAGTGGGTGGGAACAGGCTATAGCGGATTGGAGCCAGGAGGAGCAGCAGCTGTTCGGATCTGGCTGGAGAGGCTCAGCGCTGAACACCTACAAGCCGGCCTGGGATAGGTGGCAGCGATGGTGTACCACGCATTCTGTCCAACCTCATAACCGCCCCCCTGCAACAGTGGCAAGATATCTGGCCAACCTGTTCATCCACGAAGGGCTAGCCCCTCGAACAATATTGGTCCACAAATCGGCAATCGTATCCTTCTGTGGCCCAGCTCTTGATGCAGATAAGATTAGCTCGAACTTCCTCGTCAGGCACGTCCTTAAAGCCATCTCGGTTTCTGGTGGATGCACTGAGAGACCCCCGATCTGGAACCCCCGAGTAGTGGTGGAGTGGCTACGTGAAAACCCGCCAAGGAACAGCCTGTATGACGTGTCAAGGAGGACGGCCATACTACTCATCATGGCATCTGGGCGAAGAGTCCAAGATCTGACACTTCTCAGAGTCACCCCGGACCGATTGATCGACAAAGGAGACTCCATCACGCTATGGCCAGCCTTTGGAGCGAAGACTGACACGGCAAGACACAAACAATCGGGATGGAGGTTGAGCGCATCGGATGAAAGGAACATCAACCCCTTGTTTTGGATCCGAAAGCTGGTCTCACTCTCACAGCCGAGACGAAAGCCGGACATGAAAGAACTATTTGTGACGACAGCAGGTGAAGTAAAGCCAGCTTCACGGACAATGATAGGTGGTTGGATCAAGTCAATCCTAAGAGAGGCTGGAGTGGAAGCAACGCCAGGAAGTGTTCGTTCTGCTGTGGCTTCGTTGAATTGGCTGGAAAACTACCCGATAGAGGAGATCTTGTCAAGGGGAAACTGGCAGAGTGAAATCACCTTCCGAAAATTCTACCAAAGAGAGATAGTAGATAACCCCAAGCAACAATGCCCCCAGAGCTCATTAGCGCCTCTCTTTACGCCAATATAGGCAGTCACATATAACGTCGAACCACTAGGTCACCAGGTGATAACAAACAGATCTCTCATAATGGATTCCAGGCGTCGAGACGGAACACAAAATAAAAGAATTTTACCTTCCATTAAAATTCCTATTTTGTTTCCCTCGACGCCTGGAATCCAGGTAATCCCTACCTGGTGCATTATGAGTCATATGAAAGAAAAACCGTTGCGCGGACGAAACCGGAAACAGGGATACCAGCGGGAATAAATTGTCGCAAACAGGGAATCAGAGGGGGTAGGAACGCGTGTCTAGTGGCGAAACAGCAGGCTGTTCTCTCATAATGGATTCCAGGCGTCGAGGGAAACAAAACAGGAATTTTAATGGAAGGTAAAATTCTTTTATTATTATGGTTCGCCTCCAATTTTCTAGCTATTTCTATTATTTTCTTGACATAAGAGAATACAGTGTATCGTCGCTGTATATATAATTAAGCCTATGTGCCGTTTTAGTACATTCTGAAATAAACGAATGAAACTGTTTTAAAAAATAATTGCACAGACTAGATTTATAAAAAATATTTTAAATAATTACTAGGCAGATTTGCCAGATGAACGGCAATGTTATTTTTAGTATATCTCTATTATTTATATGAAAAATTGACAAATTGATTCATTCATCTGAGAATGTATTAAACGGCACATAGGCTTAATTATATATAGAGCGACGGTATGTTAGAAAAAATTCAGGATTACGTTTATTTTAATTTTAATACAAGGTGTCTCAAAAGAAAGATTGTTATTAATTATTTATTTATTTATTAAGGAATCTTAACAGTTTTATAAACATTATAATGTAAAATCAAAGTGTTAATTTCATAGATCAATTAAAAAGATTCACAGATATTTAGAACAAAGTTAGATAAGATATTTTTAAGTTAATTATTTTTAATTAGTTAATGAATAGTGGTAAGCAACAAACAATGTAAAGACTAATGGTAAGTGATTGAATGTGAAAAAAAAGTTATAATTGATTAGTTTACTGCGGAAAAGCAACAGATCTGAGGCGCGCGGGGGTATGTATTAATATTCTGAATTTGCAAATCATTTATAAGAAAATGATCACGGTTTTGATAAAGATTTAGGACTTTCTATTTTACACATAAATAATTTTGGTCTGAAATGAAATAATTTAGAAACATTAGAAATTAATAAAGCATGTAAAAATAAACAAAATATTATTAATAATCAATTAAATTTCACTAGGTACTAGTCCAATTCTAAAAAAATTTCCAATAATTTTGTGTAATCAAGAAATTCAGCAATAATATTTTTAAATATTTTTTAAATAATTAAGAAAACCAATACAAAAGACATCATTCATTGTTTTAAATTCCTAAAATCTTCAACAGGTCTTTAAGACAATGCGCTACCGCTGCCGTTCCAATGTGCCGGCCATGCGCCTGCTTGAAGGTTAAAATTTTTACTTTTAAATTCATTTTTAAAGATCCCATACACAAGTTTTATACATTGATGGGACTGTAACAAAAGGTTAACTTATTATTGTTTTACATGTAAAGATTTATTCAATCATGTTTCATTTTGTTTCTTTAAATAAAAAAATTGCTATTTTAACATGGGTATATTGTGTACTCACTCAAAAAAACAATAATTTTTATAATTTTATCACAATGCATTAGTATGACTATAATTTCACAAAACACATCAAAGAAGAGCGTACGTAACGTATTAATCATAAAACATGGGTAGACATTAATATTTCAATTTTGATCTTCTCCATTATATGTACTACGTATTAGACTGTGCCCAAAATATTATTAGACTTAACATATAACTGAAGAATTTACAGATCAACCATCCTGTACCCGCTCATTCTTTCTCTATCTGATTATATGTGTATATTTCTTACTTGATGAACTTAGTGAAAAGTGATGAACATTTCCTGATGACCCTAGCAGTTCTGGACTCTTCCTCCTGCGATCTGGAGAAGTCCAATCCGTCGTCCATCTTGCCCTCCTCGTGAAGGACGGCCTGTTTTTCTTCCACCTTGCCCACACCTTTCTTCTTTGTCTCATACGACTATAAAGACAATGTAAAGATGTCAATTTTCTTTTAAAAAGTAAACATGCAATTAATAAGTATTTTACAAAAATAAAAGAAAGCTTACCTTATAAGATAGCCACAATCCAGTTTCGGAGTGTTGGACTATAACTGTGGAATCTCCGTACTTGATGATGGGCGCACCAATGACTTCAAGATCCTTGTCTTCAAGGACAACTTTCTGGTCATCCTTTTCTTGGCGAAGACAGAATGTGGAAGAAGCCGTTGTTGCATCATTTCTGTAACATTATGTAGATAAGTTTACAGATTATTTTCGCTCCTAGAGATTTTTTCCACAGAACATTTGTATGGTTATTGCGAATCTCACCTTGACATAAGCACCAGTTCATTAGTTTCATTGACTCCGAGATATCTACCAGTGGTGATATGTCGAATTCTCATTGGATGGTGCCAGTTGGCAAAGCCTCCGGCCCACTTGGTGCGCGCTAACTCCAACCGCCAAAGAGAACGCGCCTGTGACATCACCGAGCCACCCTCATACACCACAATGCTGAAATAAAAACAAACTATTACTTTAGCAATTTAAATTTTTTTCTTAGATAGATAATATAATAAATTACTTGATAATACACTCTTTTGCGCTCTTTTCAATCTAGCAAATATTTAGCAAAAACCACTATGTATTGTATAGTATTTCCTACAATTATGAAAGAACTCCTTATATGTCCAGTATTTAAAAGTGTTGACAGTTTTATTCATGGTGAATAGACCAATCAAAATAATCTCATCCCTAATGATAATTGTTTATATACAGTGAATCTCACAGCAAGTAGCAAAAACATTACAGGTAGATTCCCGCCTTGATAATGAGTCGAAAATGTTCAAGCAACCATGACCTAATGTGGATTGTAATGGA
The DNA here is from genome assembly GCA_016648135.1 of Agrypnia vestita. NCBI lineage: Eukaryota > Metazoa > Arthropoda > Insecta > Trichoptera > Phryganeidae > Agrypnia > Agrypnia vestita. The sequence goes on along the minus strand of JADDOH010014569.1, from coordinate 40,646 downwards.
GATAGGTATGCAATTTTAAAGTATGCATTTTTTTTCAACATTTCTGACTTATTTTTTGCAAAAAGTTGAACAATCATTACAGGAACTTATATTGATTATGAAAAATTCATTCTCTTCAATACAACTCAAATAAAAAGAAAAAAACCTTGTAAAAAAATTCTAATTTAAATTTTTGCAAAGTTTTCATCATTTTATTCAAACTGTATTAAAGCTAATGAATTTTTCAGAATCGATATAAGTTACTGTAATGATAGTTCAATTTTTTGCAAAAAATACATCAGAAATATTGAAAAAAAATGCAAACTTTGATAAATCTGTAACTATTGATATCAGATCATGATTTCTTCAACATTTTTAACTCATTATCAAGGCAAGAATCCACCTGTAAAGTTTTTGCTACTACTTTTGAAACACTCTGTACGTAACCATCTACAGTTTTCATCACCAATCCTATTTCACCATTTTATATTTATAGGTATTTTGTGATATGTATAAAGATGTGCTTTAAAACATAGTAATACAAAAATTAATCACATATAAAAGTGACCTTGAAATAGACCTTGAAAACAGAAATAGTGAAAAACCATAAGAGAACTAACATTATATTTCGGGTTAAGCAAAGTTATTACATTGTTTTCTTATTTTATTTTATTCTCAATATCTAATTCTCAAAGATAAAATAAAGAAATAAAAATGAAAATAAACAAACCGAAGAAATTAAAATAGAAATAAACAACAAGCCGCACACCTAACCTCAAAGTCAAACTATTAAGATTTCTAAAGTAAGCAAACATTTTTGAACATTTATCCAACCACTTCCAAGTACGGAAATTCTTTGAAAATATACACGTACTCGCATAAAGTAGAAGTGTAAGAATAATGGCCATATAGCAAAGGGATAGTACGATAGTAGATACACAAGGGAAGGTGGATGTTTTAATATTATACAACATGATATATAACCTCACCCAACTAAACTCCGAGAGCCTAAGAACTTTCTGCCGTGTTTAAGCATAAGTAGAAAGATTGTATAGTACATATTTGCACAAGAACATTGTTATAATCTTAGACTCACTTGGTTCCTGCTTGTTTTGTCCATGTTGACGGTATAGTCAAGCACTCATCACCTCCGTGAAAGAAACGCAGCACGTCTCCCCCAAACACGTAACCCACATACTTCATTCGTGATATGCCCGTGCCGTACGGCTGCACAGACCAGTGAGTTACATGGAAACTGGCATTAACGACTGATACATCGTTTTCTTTGGTTGTGTGCTGAAAACAAAATAAGTGTTACCAAACATGGTGTTTGTACAACACAAATAAATATACATTTTTTTCAATCTAAAACAAAAAGTGTTTATCAAAAGAAAGATAAAATTATAATTGTTAATATTGTTCATAGCAGATCTGAAAAAAGATTATCAGCTTATAACTGCTCACTCAGATTGTATACTTGAATTTTCACAGTTTAACACTTTGAATCCGGATACAACTATCTTACCGGTGCTCTGATCCTGAGCTCGATCCTATTTGATGAAAAAAAAATATTTGACCATAAAAAGGAATTTTAATAAAAATGGGATTTTTTATTAATATTTTGTCCATTATGTTGTTTCCTGTTTGTGGAACCTTTTATCTTCCATTGTAGTAGATTGTTATAAATAATAAATAAAATATTTGTACAAAAAATGCAAAGCGCAATATTTATAAGTTGAATTGTAAATCAGAATGCATTGTAAATTATTAACCTAGAGTAATGTTTTGCAAATATTTATTGATAATTAGTTGACATTGAGTATTTTAAATCAGATTTAATTCGAGAGTAGCAGTGCTTACCAATGCATATTCTGTGTAAATTTTTGCAGTACTATAAGTTGCATTTTAAAAAAGAAACATATTTAAATTATGTAAAAAGCACATGCAAATCTTATATTTAGAATTATTTACAATATTACACAAAACTTACCAAATATCTCTCAGTTGCCACAGACACCAGAATCAAATCATCTCCCACCCTGACTTTCTCACCCTCAGATCTGAAAAACGCAAGAAATATTTCATCTTAATCTCTAAATGAGATGGTTTTTGTCAGTTGAATATGCAGGGAAGCCTGAGTATTGCAGTTGTGACTATTTTATGTTATCTAATACTCATTCAGTAAACTATTTTCTAAAATATGTAATTACACAAATCTCATAATATCTGGTATTCACAATGTTTCCCTTTTCATGTTGAACCATAATGTGCTCTCTGGCTCGTGAACTTATTATGCGCCCTCTGGCTCTGGCTCTAGCATATAAGCTCAGCCGATAAGTGCTGCGTCTAAAAATTGTGTGTTGAGAGCATTTCTTTCTGTCTTTCACTCACATACAATCACTCAGAGTTGGAGTCGTACTGTAAGGTTAGGTCGAAGTTGATGGATTTTGAAACGCCTCGATAACCCTACTGCTTGTGTATTTACCTCTGTTTGCTGGCTGGGTGCACCGTCCACCAGCAAGCCTCCCCTTGTGAGTGTTCTTGCAGACCAACATCGAATGCAAGTTTATCATTTGAAGAAGATGTTGAAAGACAAGCCAGGTACTAGAAAGTAACAGGAAATGTTCAATTCATATCTAAAATATACGTACAACATCAAATAATTATTCAGATATACATTTAATAATACATACCGCTCACAATAAAACAATACCTCGCATACCACACTTTTGTTAAAATCAATTTTTTTTGTATATTTGTCTTTAAAATGTGTGGATAATATGTAATCTGGCAAAAGCTTCTTTGTTAAAAAAAGTTATTTATGTCTCTTATTCCATTAAAGCAGTTCCTTTTATTCTATTTGTTGTAAAGAATCTAAATATTGTGCAGTTTTTTGCCTTTCCGAGCGATATATGATTAATTAACTTTTTAATAAGGAAATAAAGTACAAAGATGATGTTGGATCTCAAAAGTTAGTTGATATAAGATAATTTCATTTAATAGCACAAGGGTGAGGATTAATATGGTTGACTTATGCTGATGTTTACAGAAAACTGATTTGACAATTGTTTGGTGAAAATCTTAAAACATCAAAGTTTCACAATTCTTTAAAATATTTAGCAAAACTGTGCCATGGGTAAATGTATGAGGGTAGAAAGCCAAAAGGGTATTATGGATTATTTCAAACTTTACAGGAGAGCAAAATAATGTTCTATCAATCTGATTTTGTCAATATTTATTTTATCATTAAACAATAAGGACAAAATCAGATTGACAGAACTTTATTTTGCTCTCCTGTAAAGTTCAATATAATCAGTAACACTCATTCGGCTTTCTACCCTCGACATCATGATTTTTAAAAGTTGGTCCAAATTAAATTTTTACTTAGATTTTATTATACTTAAATAGACACTTGAATTAAGCAGGCACATTGCGATTAAAAACCAGGGATTAATATTTCTCTGATTTCTCATATACAAGATTTGGCTTAGTTTTTACCTATTGTAAAAAAATCTGCCATTCTAGTAAATGAGTATACGAAAATTAGAGTATCTTACCAGCTTCATACAAGACATGGAAAAAAAAACAAATATATAAATTATGTGCAATGAACATAGAAAGAATCATTGACTTATTATATTATAATTATTGAATCATTGGAGAGAATGACCAAAATAAGATTCATAATTTTTATTGCCCATTGCGAAAATAGATTGTGAAATAAACTTTGTTGTATTTGTAAAAATAATCTAAACTTGGCACGAGAAACATTAGTTTAGTATGTTTAACAACAGTAGGTATATTAAATAAAATTAAAATAATGCTTCAATTTGAACTAAACAACCATTTGACATCACTTCAATTTTATGGATTACAGATCTATCTGTCAAGCGGAAATGTTTAAGAGCAAAATCACTAGATGTCACTATTAGAAACGTATAAATCTCGCAACATTTGAACTTTCTTCGTTATTTGGGAAATTTGATTAATTTTATGCCACATATTTTGAACCAAAAATGTACATTTTAAATAATATCTTACCATGTCGCTGTTTTGATGTCTCAAAAGAATCGCATTACCATACAGAAGAGTTCTGTGTCCTGATCCTGTGCCTTTTCCCTGTAAATGAATTAAGAGTTTATTAAATTGCATGTCTAATAAAGATAATTATGAGAATCTTTCGTAAATTGTAGAGATTTGTGTATTATTATCGAATTTGATTCGAAGTCGATATATCTACACTGGCTAATCCCCGCAAATCAAACAGGTCTGTAAAAGGAAAATGATCAAGAATAGCTGGCAACTGATTGAAAAAATCTGTTATTTTACTTCATAGATTACAAAGAAAACATTTGACTGTGTGAAATGGAATTGCCTCTGACAAATCCTAGTTGAGAAGGGTGTCACAAAACTATTGCTATGAAGTGTGCACTATATGAATACCACTTAGGTATACTGAAAGTGGAGAACCTGTCTTTGAAGCCATTCTATGTATGCAAAAACATAAGACAAGGATGTATAGATGCCCACTCTGTCTCCAGATCTCTTCAGCATACAACAAAGCAAAACAAAACTGATCACTGTAGACAGCTGCAAGAATCTAGTCTTGTAAATGATTTAGATAGATTACACACATTATATAAATCAGCTTATATAAAGTTTTAATGTGTACTTATGAGATTTGCTCGGAAATACTGATGAATGTGAAGCTGAAATATGAAGATTAGCATGTCCAACATCTTCATGACTTAATTAAACGAGATATGACACACAAACAATGATGCATCTGGTAATCATTATTGTGTCTCATAGTTCTGTATAGATAGGACCCTAAGAAAAATAAATATACATATACATATGTTTAAGATGTATATTCCACAGAGAGCACAAACATGTCCATTCTGCGAAAGCTCAAGATCAGAGACAGATTGTCCATCTCATATAGAAGGTAAGTACTGAAGTATTTGTGGTACTCAACAACACTGAAGGCAAGATAGGGAGAGGGCTATATAATGAATGCATCTAATAAAATAAAGGACTTACCTACGTAGCCTATTAAAAATAATGGTTGAAATGATATCTTATGTTATTCCATTTTCTTATTCTTAGCAGCATGTACGTATGCCTAAGAGTTACTTTAAAGCGTATTGAACGTAGAAAAAGAACGGCTATTAATAATTCTTGGTAGCCATACAAATATTGAACATAAAATTAATGCAAACCATTGCAGTATTTAAAACTCCGTGCAGAAGTGTAAAATCAAGCTGTGTTTGTCTGTCTTAGAGGAAAAATAAAAAGAAATTTTTCAACCCTTAAAATAAATACAGTTCATCTGAAAGCAATATGCAATACCTACTTTATTATGAACACTTCCAATATTTCCAAGGATAGGTGCGTGCCCACAAGACACTCATAGTGTACTAAGATTGATGGTGATTATACTTACACATTCACCACTGAATCATTAATTAAAAAAATTGTATTACAAATATGTATAAAATTCACTTCATGTAAAATGCGAGAGATAATATGCAACCTTGGGCACATTTCCCAGACTCGCGTACTGTAGACAGTAGACATGTACCCTTACTATTAGTCAACAACATTTTAATGTTTTTAATTATCAGGCACGTAAAAAATAAATTATTAGTTACCTACCCAATTATTTTTGCATTTACTATTTATTGCTCTAAATTTAATTTGTTTTACTAAAAATTTAAAGTAATTAACAATAAATATTAAAAAATCTCTGTACTACTTACTAGGCTTGTGATATATAATAATTATAAAGTAATACATATGTCTAAATAGCATACCAAAAATCAATAGGTATCTTGCTGATCATTTTAATGCGTATATTTACGTACTCAAATAGGTACATACCTACTATATATATAATTATTTAACATACTTTCACAAAACAAATCCATTTATCTGTGCTTAAATTTATCATTTTTAAAGACAATTACCTAATAATTAATGAAACACAAAACAAGAAACTTCAATCCTAAATCAAAAAATATACCAAAATGTTTCTGGCCACAGGGCGAATTTGAACACAAAATAATAGTGATTATGAGGTGTACATTATATGTTGTACATTGTATTTAGTTAGTACATTGTGTTATTTATTAGTGACAGAACAACAACAAGAGACAAAGACATGGATATTTATACAAACGACTCCCTCCAAAGCTTCCATTGTTTCTGAGTTACGTACCTAATCAATTTTTTATGACATTGCCTAACTCAATAGAAATACATACTAGGCTCTTTTGGTAAAAACTCACTGAACAAAGGAAATACAATTTCAAAAATGATATTTTAACATTAATTAGTAGTGCCTTCAAATTATTAACTATAATTGGACGGTGTTCTGCAACAGTGTGTTGAGTCATACTTAACCAAAGCTGACATATTTAATAATAAAGATTTGATACCCTTATTATAGGTATTTAAGGTAAAACAGAGCTAGTCCAAAATTCCTCTAAAATTATGATAAATTTGAACCAGAAATTTTCTGCAACTTTTTAATACATCATTTTATTTGACTGCATTACAGTGAAAGAAGTCATAATATTCAATATTAGTTACTTTAATGAATGTTCAACATTTTACAGAAGATAAGAAAGAAATATTGAAAAAAATTGCAAACTTTGAATCGACTTATCTCCACAACTGTTGAAAATAGAAAATTGATGATAGGTATAATATTTTTAATCTATCTTCATCTGCAATATCACCTTAAGTATCTCGAACTAAAATAACATAATTCTATGTTCTTTTAAGCGATTTCTGGTCAATTTATTACTTATTTCTTTTTTCTGGTCAACTTATAGTATAAAAATACATACTTCACAAACATTATTTTTCTTATACTATTTATGTAAATTAAGAATATAATTTTTTGTTTACTTTTTTTTCAATTTTGAGCGCTAACACACTGTTACATAATACAATCCAATTAAATAAGCATTAGCAGATATAGAGATGAAACAGTCTGTCCTCCAAAAAATAAAGATAACCAAAGACTTTCGACAATATGCATAAAAAGTGTCCTTGCATACGTTGGACATATTGCCAGAAAAAATATTGAATGTATTGATTTTAATAACAGGAGAAACCCGTAATAACAGGAATAGTTAAATGAGTAAAAGACAGACAGACCAAATAAAGAACTTGCAAAACCTGGAGCGATGATTTATAACAATCCAAGTGCAAGGATATCTATCACCTTTAAAAAAAAAGGTTTTTGAGTTAAGAATGTCATATTTTTGTACATTGTTAGTTCTACTACGAACCAAAAGATCAACCTTGCGTGACTTCCATTATTGGTTTACAATAAAAAGTGATACATCGATTGCATTTGATCATTTTTCTTTAAATTGAATGCAAAAATATCCCTTTTAAATTGTAATTGTTTTGTTATGAGAAATATGAAAACAGCAATGTTTTTTGTCATATTGATATGCAAAAGAATCACTTTTAATACTTACAGTACAATTTAAATTACAAAGACAACAAATTTTAAGTCCCACTATCTCTGAATGCACTCTGGTGCAATATTGTGTACGAAGTTCCAGACATATCAGGAAACTGCATAAAGTACACAATGAAAAACAGAATTGTACTTTAATTTTACACAACTTTTAACACAACTCTTGTCAAATTATCCTGAAAAACACCACATTGCTGAATTATCATGTTTTAAAATATACTTTTTTGGAATTAAAAAAAAAAAAATCAAAGCTGTCATTGTAGCTATTATAATTTATCTTAAATATTTTAATCATTAATTTTGGAACGACTCAATTTGCTTCGGAGGGAGTTGATTGTAGACAGTTAGAAAAAAGGGATTGGTTAAAGGTTAAACAATAAATGTTATAAACATGTGTGTAAATACTTAATGTTATTGTATCATTTGTTTTCATGTATTTTTTACAGATTTTTCAAAAAAAATATCCAGTGGGTAGAAGCGTATCAAAGCCGAAATAAACTGTTCAATGATCGCAGAAAGATGTGTTTGAAAATGTTCTCTTCCCAACAAAAGTGTACATTGAGAAAATTATCATAAAATACCCTAATTCAAGTGAACTTTGAAAAGTTTGCGATTGCTTTTAATATTTTATCATAGAATATATTTTCTCAGTGGGTTCCCCAGTAAAGTTTTTCACAAAAAGTGCTTTGAATAATTTTGTAGGAAACATTTTTATATTTTCTTATTTGTTTATTTTTACCTTTTCTGGTACCAGGCGAAAATCTTTCTGATTTTAAAAAGATTTTAAAATCATCTCTGACATCTTAGCTATTCCCCAAGTAAATTTTTGTGTCAAATTATCATACATAAGAATATAATATAATGGTGATTTTTTCATCAACAAATTTTAATAAAAATATTTCATTATAATTGTAGCTTAGGAAGGCCAAAATTAAGATGGAGTGACAACGTCCTCAAAGATATCTTTGCCTTAGAGCTTCGAAACTGGAGAGAGCTGGCACTAGAGCGAGATGAGTGGAGGAAAATTATTGAGGAGGCCAAGACCCATCAAGGGTTGTATGATGATGATGATGATATTTAAAAAATTAATTACCCCTGGTGAACTTTATAATAAGCCAGTGTAAAGAGCTTGAGATATTTGTAAATTGCTATTTCTACATTGTATTCCCAGGTAGTGCAGTGGTAAGTATCCTTACCTTTTACATTGGAAACTGGAGTGAGATTCCCCAGCAGGAATATTTTTATATTATTTATCTATTTAATTTTTTAGGACCAGAAAACATATTCTATGCAGCGTATGATACATGTGTCTGGGATATGTGATGATTTTATTACAATCATTTAAGCAGTAGGAATGTACAATTTTAAAACACATTTTCTCTATCTGTATGTAAATCGTGTAAAAAGTTATTATTCCATTTTTGAGTGTACGTTTAGATTTTTACAATTCTTGGAATCTTTTTACAGATTGTTAATTAGGTATTGTGTGAGTGTTTAGTTTAATTGCAAAGTATCAAGAGGGTATTTAAAATATTAATAAGAATAGAAGCGTGGATAAAAATAAAAATATTATAGATATAATTGGCTATTCTTAAATACTTACTAAGGTTCCTTCTCCCTGCAAAAATAAATTTTGAAAAAATATTTTACTGATTATTATGGAAAAATACAGAAAAATATAAAATTTTAAGTTTCCGTGATTTTTGACAATATGAAATGGTTTTAATTTTAATGTATTTTTAAGTTTTCTTTTCTCTAGAAATTTCATGGCGGCACTTAAAATATTTATATAGAGGTCTTCCAAAAGAATTGTGCATAACTTTGAATATACTTGGGTATAAAGTAAAACTGAAATATATATTTTCTTCTTCAAATACAACAAAATAATATGTTAACCGAAATATATATTGAAATTAACATTTATTTATTTATTTAATTTAACATTTATTCAATTAACATTGAAATATATATGTTAACCGGTCGGATGCCGGCCGTACGTAACACGGAATGTACCCTGTCTGCCGCGCGATTTCGCGCACGATTGCTGTTTTTTAGACACTTTTTGTGATGGTTATATTCATGTAAAAATCAACAATAATCGCTTTCTGGTTTCTCAATATACAGACTTCAATAATTACTTATTCATTAATTATGAAAATAAGTAAAAAAAATTACTGTTCACAAATGTACGCACATGTTTATCGAATAAAACCATGGAAGCAATAACACTAAAGATATTTTATTTCAATATTTTCGTTCTAAATATATTTAAAAAAATTAAAATATTTAATTTGAACACTTTTTTATTTAAAAAAAACAACGTTCTAAATATATTTAAAAAAATAAAAATACTTAATTTGAACACTTTTTTAAGATAAATAACACAATTATGCGCAGTTCAAAGATGATATTTGGAATGATTTTTTGTCCGGTTTGCGCGACAAATGAGGATACTTGACAATTAGAACTCGTTCATTCATTCAAAACGTTCATTCATACAACCAATAATAAGTTTTAAAAACCCATAAACGCAGGTAAAATAGGCCGAATTCGCATACGTGTCTAGGAAGCGCAAATCTGCACTCCGGCACATAGAGGGTCCAAAAGTTTTCGCGCAGATCTGCGCTCCGGCACCCGACCGGTTAAATATTTTTTATGTGAAATGCCTCATTAGGGAGCGCTCATAAACCACGTGCTTCCATTTAGAACTTTTTTGAACCCCTCCCCCCTCTATGTAGTCTTAACGTGACTTTAGCCTTGACCTCCTACCCCTCTTGAGTGGAACATATTTTTTCTTCTATTAATTCCAGAAGACATTTTGTACAATAATATAAATAAAGAAATACGTAGCCCAGCGTAACATTCTGCTTAATCCCTCCCCCCCGATCAAGTCACGTGGTTTATGGATGCTCTGAATACTTACCGAAATATTTAATGGGGAGGACCAATCTCATGGATTTCTTGTTCACCTGACATTTTTTTTAAATATAGATGCGAACACGGAATACGTGTCACATCAATATTCTTACTATTATCAAACTAAGCTAAACGCTTGTGCTATTAAAATAGTACTAACTTGCTGGTCTGGAACGAGATTCGAACCCGCGATCTTTGGATCATGAGGGGAGAGACCTAACCACAAGACCAACAAGCTACTCTAGTATTACTGTTATCTTTCAAGGCACCTAAAAAGCAAAGTTTACCAGTGGTGTGCAGTGCATACAGGCAAAAAGCTGTGCATTACTAAAGATTCTGTGAAACAAATGTTAAGATTACCCTTGTTTTATGAAAAAGACAATTTAAAATTCTAACCATACCACAGATTACGGCTATAGTTTTACGGCCATCAATATTTTCGACTGCTTCTGCGTGCAACTTCATATAAAATTTGTTTCTTGATTCTCTAAGGCCTGGTTGTTTCAAGTTGGATTAAAATAAAAATTCGTTTAAAGCATAGACTTTTACGGAAACGGATCGTTTGATTGAGGGAGAACGCAAAAATCTATGCTTTAAACGAACTTTTACTTTAATCCAACTTGAAACAATCGGCCGTAAGAGCGTCTCACTGAACTAAATATTTTCCTACTGAAGCCGTATTATATTTGCACTAAATTTACGTCTGCGAGTTTTATTTTGTTGCCAAGTAAATTTTTAGTACTATAGCGTGTTTCTTTGAAAGGTCTAATTTTTGTCGAGAGCTGCGCGCACGTCACTTACAGAAACGACACTGTTACTGATTCTATATTACTAAATGTTTTTAATGTATTACCAATTGTCAATTTGCTTTGATAACAGTTCTCTAATAAAGTGACATTTTTTAACTAACTACCTACTTATCTTTAAATTATTGAGTTCATTCATTGCAATTAATTGTACTTATAAATTCAATCCATTTCTATTTAAATTTGTGGCGGCATACACGTGTACATGCCACACATACATAGCCGCCGAGAATACCCGTGTAGCAGACAGAGGTTAGCGCACCCGCCGACAACGAAGAAACGCGGCCGGGTAACCCATACTACACGGCATTGTTCTGCTGACGAAAAAGACCGAATACAATGAAAATGCATCAGAGGGCGACAGGACTAGCTGTCGCGACCCCAAAACAGCGGACGCTGCGGATCGAAGACAAAACACCCTGCTGCACCGGCGTTACGGACGACGCACCGTGCATTCGCCTAAACACGCAATTTCTTTGTTTCCAATTAGTATTAGGAGCCCAATCACCGACACCCACCATCTCACTCGCCCGGTGGCTTCTTGTACGGCGGAAGCCCTCGCCGATTAACTTCTCATTGTATACTTGTACTCTGCGCATTTATGTATTCATAAATGTAATTTTTACTTGTCAATAAATTACATTAAATCATCACGACTTTGGAACTTTATCTACCACATCAGAGAACTCCGACTCTGGCAAAAACGGAGTGGTGACCCTTATTCAACTCCTAAGAAGAAGAAGCTTGTTGGGGGTCGTTTCTCGACCTTACAAAAGAGTCGATTCACGCATACCAATCCCCACAAATTTATTAGTTTATGGTAATTTGTAAAGAAAGTTTGTTAAATGTAAGTTTTTGAACATTTAATGTATGAATAATAATATGCAGTAATCGTGATAGGAATATTACAATATACATATTTATTTAATATAAATTCTTGTTAAGTACAGTTAATTTCAAAGTATTGTCTGCACGCCCCGGGCATTTTATAACGCTATGAAATTGTGTAACGTTGTTACAAATGCGACCGACGAACAAACAGAGAGAATATTTTTTTGGAGCATGTTTATACATGCGCATTGTCTCAGAAACTTGTCTCGAGAGCGCGTAAAGGACACTATAAAGTTGTGAGCCTTTACCGCATGTATTTTGCACACGACGTAGAATGACTGTAAACGAGTACACCAATCTTTATTTAAGTAATAACACTTAAGTAAAGATTGTTTTACCTATAAATATCTAAGACGAGATATCTACACCTTATCCGTGGATAAGAGACAAAAACTCAGTCAGCAAAGCAAGACAAAAATTGTACGTGTTCAGAAATTTTTTCTATAAATATACCTAATCAAAGTTATGCATGTTTCGTTTAGAAAATCCTACGTAATCCATTGCTCCAGAAAATTACATGTACCATCCAGGAATAACCAGAATAAACTTATAAAAATCAAAATAAATATGTTATGCGTAAAAAAACTTGTGAATAATATTTTCAAATGTGATGTTAGTGAAATCTGATGTTAAAAAATGCTTTAGACTCGTTGAGAGAAACAAAAATTAAATTGAACTAATATAAACGAAAATGAAGTTTTAAATATTTAAATAAGAGAGTACAGTAGTAAACGTAAAATTTTGTGTATATTTTGGTACTTTTAAAAAAATATATTTTTTATAAATTACATATAAAAATATAAAATATAAAAGAGTGTTTTTATTATGTTTTTAATAAAAGTATATATTTTCTGCTTTTTATTTATATTAAATATTGTAATCAATTCTATCCTCAAAACTCAAATGTCACTTTTAAAATTATGCATAGGTACCGACAGATGTCACCGGCATGCACAATAGCTGATAAAATAACGCGTCAGCATTTGAATTTTTGAGTAATTAAACTGATTTTGTAGAACTAATGAATGATTATTGTACTACCCTCCCTAATACGCCTCTATATCAAATTTTCAGAGTAATTGTTGATGAGAAAGTGGTCAAATATCTATTACAAGATTTGTCCCTGACAGACAGACAAACGAAGGTAAATAAAGTGTTTGAATAACAGAAATTTAATAGCAAAACGGTGAACGGGGCGCTAGGTGCCGCCTTACACAAAATAATATTATTGGGGCGACATTCGCTAGATGTCGCCATATCATTTTTTTGCCGATTCCTTAAAAGTATTTAAATACGGCTTGTGGCTAATAGGCATTTAGTTAAGATTTATTGTGTCCCTTGGAAATTCTAAGTGAGAAATTTCAATTCATCTCAGCATTTTTGAAATTGGTAACGGTCGATACCTATTGTTTTCAAATACTAGGCGGTATTTGATCGGTATAATATCGGTATTAAATAGGGGAAGTTTTTCGGCATTATTTGAAGGTCTGCAGCGAAAATATCTTCCATTATTCAGTGGGGCATCTCAGAGGTCTGGCCCGTATATCTAGCAGATGCTTTGTGAATACTTTTAGCGAAGGAGAGAGTGATAAAAAATTGTTGAAGCATCATCTCCCTAATATGATAATAAGTCCCGCAGATTTGTGTGGAAAATGTGGCGAAATTTTCATTAATTACGCGGACTGTCTCATAAATCCGTGCTGCTAACGACGTCGCCATTACATTGCAAATTTTATGAAATGTAATATACTAAGCCATTATTTTAACGGTAATTATTTCCTTCCATTACAAAATAACTCTGATTTATGTAAATATATTATGATCCTTCATCGATAACTGCAAAATTACTTTGTGATAATATAATCAAACATAATAATTTCGTTATCTGTCCGCCCGTCTGTCTGTCTGTCCTTCGTGTAACGTCTGTAATTCGCTAAAAATGAAATTAAACGGCCGGAGATGAGGCTTGATGGGGAGCGATGTTGCTACCGCCGAGCCTGCGTTACACGTTAAAAATATAGTACATTTAGGACTTAGCAAAGACGCGAACCATTGCACGTTCCGCCCAGCACAATCGCCGGGTTTAAAATATGACATTTAACCGCCAGCAGGGGAAATATATAAAAAAAATCAAATATTTTGATAAAAGTCGTTATTACTATTTCATGGGTGCCGGCTATAAATAAGTAAATACTTTTTCTTTAGGAACCAGCATGTGAAGTGCCATCATTTATGAAAGTTAACAACTAGTTTATATTAATAAAAAGAAAACACTTTGTATAAAACCACTATTTATTGAATTGTCAATATGTTTCGGGGCTAATGGGAAGGGACCATTAGCCCCGAAACAGGATATAAAGTATGCTAAAAATTTAAATTGGAAGTACAGATATTAATCAAAAATTAACCAAAACAAAAAATAAATATACTGGAGTTGATTAACTAAGTAATTAAGAGCACATGTGAAAACAAACGTAAAAGGATTTGGTTATTTATAATATTTAATTTACTATTAAAACTTTTTCTAATTTTTTAAATTTCTTATTTATCTAACTGAAATCCTGGTTACTTGTGATAAAATTTCTATTCCCTTGTTAATATCATAAGAATCGTTTGTTTCCGAAAGTGGATTAGAAAATTCAGAATAATTATTGCTATTTAATTATCTCAAATTCTCCTTAATTCAAATATCAAAATGTCCACAAGTTTTACCTATGTAAAAATAGTTGTTGTCTATACACGTAAGCATCAACACAACGAAACAATGTGCGTCGTACGCACGGCTTACACATACTAATTCGATTGCCTTTATTAAATGGAAAGAGGTCTACCTGCCTATTCAAATTGTTTTCAAATTAGTTCTTAATTAATTATTCAACTCCCATATGTATATTTATTTTTTGTTTTTGTTTATCTATCTATATTTGCCATTTTAATTTTTAGTGTACCTTGTATCCTGGTGGATAATTCAATAAATAGTGATTTTATAAAGTGTTGTCTTTGCATAACTCAACTAGATTTACGAGTCAAGAGCATTTTTTTTTTAAATACAGTGCATAGAAATTGTTATGGATGTGTGTATATGTGTGATTTAATGTGGTGTTTTTAGACATACTGAACAAAATATTTTTAAAAATTACTGGGAAACATATATATACACATAGCTACAAAAATAACATAAAAATAATTGAAATTTTTCTGGGTTATTACGACGTTTAGTTTCAAAGATATAAACGGAAAAATAATCCAGAAATACATCAAAATATTGCTAACTTTTGCTACTTTAGACACAGACAAAAAGGATAACATTTATGTGTTTATTTTTTAAAAATTCGCCTTATAGCCGTAATCTACGTGTGCACTTAATATAATTAACGAATTTCTCACTATTTCCTACATTAAATTATACTAAATTACTTAAACAAAATTCTAACATGCTTGTACGTTTATTAATTAATCAAGATCTAATAAAAATTACAATCAAGATTGAACACAGATTCACACATTAGTAAATCAAGTTCCAGCATCAATAATTTATAAAAATAAATGTTAAATAATTTAAAAAATCGTAAATAAAAAATACGAGATTGTTTTTAATTAATCTAGTGTGTTTTAACTACTTTAAAATAAATGTGGGAGTAATAGGATCTAGTGTACTTACAGTTTCAGAGCCAGCGGCTGTCACCAATTCTTGAAGGGCTCGGACTGACAGCGCCTGAAATTAAGATAATTTAATAATTAAAATGGATAACTATACATATTATAAATTAAAGTATCACAAACAATTCGTTAGGTAAAATCTGGCAAAAATAATGTAGACTCTAAAGGCCGGCTCAAAGTCGAAATTCTTCAAGCAGCCATGACCTAATAATATCAATGGTTATGAAGTTATGCAATATCGAAGTTTGCATTGGAATAATCCAAGAATATGGTCCCGTTGGTCATACAATGAAAATAAGTATTTCACTATATAATTTAACGTCCTCTTAATTTAATCTAACTAAAATAATCGTAATCTAAATTAAATAAACCAAACCTAATAACCTAACCTAACCAAACCTAACTACCTAACCTAACCTCATATATTGCCTATGAAATGTCAAAATATGCAGTGCATTTTTCGAAACTTTAAAGTGTAATATTTTATTTAATACTTACTTTTTAAACGTAAATTATCTTAGCAAATTCAATAATATAGTGAAATAATCATTTTCGTTGTATAAGCAATGGGACCATTATCTTGGATTTAGCCGTTTGCATTTCTTCATATGTTTTACATATTTTTTACAAAGCATTGAACTATCATTACAGTAACTTATAACTATTACAAAAATTCATTTGTTTCAATACAAGTTAAACAAAATGAAATTAATTAATCAATTAGAAAGACATGCAGAAAAATCTAATTCACGAAAAAATATTAGGTTGCTACTGGGATTCGAACCCAGGTCACCTCCTTTCATATAAGGTCGATATATTCACGGAAACATAGAGGGTTGCTATAGCTTAGTGGTCAGAGCACCGGCCCCGGAAAGGAGGTGACCTGGGTTCGAATTCCAGTAGTAACCTAATATTTTTTCGTGAATTAGATTTTTCGGTATGTCTTTCTAATTGATTAATTAATTTGATTTTGAAAATTTATATATACGTATAAATAAAATGATAAAAACCCTGCAGAAATTCCAATTGGAAAGTTTTCCAATTGGAATTGGAAGGTTTTTGTTATTTTATTTGACTTGTATTAAAGGTAATGAATTTTTCATATTCGACATATGTAATTGTAATGATAGTTCAACGTTTTACCAAAAAAAGTCAGAAATATTGAAAAAAAATCAAACTTAGATGTCGCAAATCTCCATAACTATTGATACGGTTGCTTAAACATCTTCGACTCATAATTGAAGCAGGAATATAGTCCTGCGAGGTTATTAATGTTTTCCAAATAACCCTGTAAACGGTACAAACTCAAACTATTCAACGCTCACATTTCCACCCATGACAGAATACCATGTCTATCAAATTTTTGGAAGTTGTATGCATTTAAACTTTACGACATGTGTTGTAATAATCCTTAGCGCGACCGGCATCCAAAGCTTTTCATTCCCCTTAAATGACCACAGATGTCACTAATGAGATATCTATTTTAATGATTGGGAATTTTTTAGCAATATCCGTTATATGTGTAATGAGATTCTTCCGAATTATTAGTTGGTATTCTATCATGGGTGGAATGGTGATCTTTAGTGCAGAGTGATCACTTGGGCCAATCAAACTATTTCATTTCTCAAAAAGCTCACGATCTTCTTTTCTATCTCGAACAAACGTGCACCGGGGAAAGTTGAATGTCAGTCACGTAGGAGGAATTCTACAAAAATAGACATAACGCGGCCATTTTATGTTTTTTTTAATTTCCCTTAAAATGATAGTTAAGTAAGTACCATAATAAGTGGCATAAAAAATAAAATTCACCTCCCTGTAAGAAATTCCCCAATTTATACATAAATTTTATTCTCCCAGGGTGGCATAATCCCTTAGAGGATGTTTGCTCTCTGATAACAAGTTTCCAATTGGAACTTGTCATTAACTTTATTTTCTGCGACATTCTCATTTCCATATCTTTCTCAATCTCACCGCCTTTCGAGAATATATTCCAAAAACTTTGTAATTCGGTTGGAAGACCATTATTTTAGTTGCGCTAAGCTACAACTAAGCTTTTATTGTTTTGAAAGATGTCTTCGTAAACAAATTTACAAACGCATCGTCACTTTTTCAAAGTATTGAGTTTATTTCTATAACAATGTAACATTCAATCTGCTTTATTTACAAACCATTCATACTAATAAAGACTTTATCTCATTCTATACCTGTGTATCGCAAAATATTTAAGAAAATAAATGTATAGGGATATTCATAAATCTAAGAAAAGAATTTGCCAGCATTAGTAGTATTTCATTTTTATTTATTTTTCTTATACAGCATTAGTAGGTACTTATTTTATGTAATTTTAATCGAAATATGAGAATTGTGAGGTTACGTTTGCGATAGGTACGTTTGGATACGTTTGGATCTTTAATGATTTACATTTTCAAATTGTATGTAATTTATGTGATTATATTTAAATTTTTATTCAAAGTTTTCATACAATATGTATGGCGGCACACTACCGCCATCTATGAAAATAAATAAAAACATATGATTGACCAAACACATTTCTAAATAAAATACATATGTAGATATGCGGTACCTACCTAGTGCGGCAAAATTCGATAATAAATAAATGCATATACATTTCCTTTACTTGTTTTACTAATTAATAAATATATAGATATAAACTTTTTTTAATTTTGATGTTAATTTCTGTTGCGGCTCAATCGATATTTTTAATTGTGAGATGTCAAATGTTACACATCATATGCGACCACTGTAAGGCTCGCTCGTTTTTTTTAAATTATTTTTTATTCTCGTCAATCAAGTGTTGGATTATTGGTGTACGATGACGAACGTCTCGTCACCATCGCACGCGGGTCGGATATTAGAAAGAAAGATTTTCCTTTCCAATCGCCGCCGATTAATGATTGACCGTAAATGACACCCGAGATACACTGGGCCAAAGCTAACTACGACACAGTGGACAAATTGTACTTGCGGTTTCCTGGGAAGGCGGGTGCCGCTTCAATCGAGATTCTCCCGGCTTCGTCGAATCCGGAACAGTCGGCGTGTCTCTTCCGGAAGGCTAAATTGAACTGATGTTGAACACACACGAAGAGGAATGTCGGTCCTCATCGAAAAACAATACCTGACACGCATTTCAACTGTCTGGACGGGCGCCCGAACAGCGTGTAAATAGCTGTTCCGCCCCTGGCGTGAATTTAATAGTAATGCCTCTCAAGATGACAATGCAAAATATCAGATTACGTATTCTCCCTGAAGAACAGATATGAGTCTACCAAATCAAGTCAAAAATAACCACTAACCTGTGCAAGTTTTTATCCTCGAGGCAGTTGGTCAGTGTGTCCTTGTTTTTTGCAGATATCTTAAGGCCTTCTATTCTCCACGTCACAAAACAACACGCGGAGATAAATCTGGACTGGTGAAACTCTCGCGGATAATACCACAAACAATATGATTCCAAAAAAATTACGAATCTTTTATATTATGTGCATGTCAGTTCGCATTCAAACCAGTGCCGATGTTATTGTAACAAAGTTTTGAGAAGATTATATTTTACCGCGCCGGCGCGCGACAGTTTTGCCCGTGCGCGACCAACGCCATCTATTGTTGATTTTGTATAATTTCACAGAAAGCGGCATTTACGAAATGACATGGGAGACCCAAATATGTCCTCAGGAAAGATATTAAATATGGTAATAGACATTAATCAATCGTCATCCTGAGGGGCATACATTTCTTTAGTATGTCGCCTAACCAACTGTCACTGCGCAGGTCTTTAAAAATTCGAATCCCGGCTAGCGATTGGCGCAGAACACATCGGGTGCCAGCCCAACCAATCAAATCTTGGCGCGGCAAACAATTGGTGTTTAAGAATGGCGCGTTCTCACCTGCTCGATGACAAAAACGCACTGCGACAGGTCCGGGGGCACGTTCTTGTCCGCGATGTTCTCCAGGAAGCAGTGCCGGTTTCCGAACCCCTCGGCCGCCAGGCACACCCTCTCGCCGGTGGCCGTGCAGGACAGGCACACCATGTCTTCCTGGAATGCACACAGGGAAATTACTTTAACGGGATGCGATCCAGACATTGATCGAAACATAGGGAATAAGAAAAAATGGGAATAAAAAAACAAAAGGAATAAGAAAACGTTTCTGCCACCAACTAACTATAACAGCATCACTACACATTCAGAGGTGTGAAATGGTTCAACGAATTGCGTGTTGAAATGAGGACTGAGGAAAATTATGAATCATTTAAAAAAACGTAAAAAAATATCTTCAGAAATGATTAAATTTTTATTTATATTATATATGTACCTTTTAGTTACTTTTTACTTTTTATTACTTTCTATTACCTACTTATTACTTACTTATTATTATATATATGAACGTATTACTTATTATTACTTGATTGTATAAACATATACTTATTAACTGTTGAATATGTACATTTTATCACATAATTCTTTGTAAATGTATAATGTAATGATACTACTCCCTTAGTCACGAGTCTAACGCTCGTGTAGTAGAAAAACATCCATTCATAAGTAATACTACCTTGTAAAAAAATGTAATTGTAAAAAAATAATTAAAATATTAAAATAAAAAATATATTTAAAAAATGGGTACAGGATGTAACAGCGTTAGTCCACAATACTTTACAGGTAGATTTCTGCCTCGATTATGAGTCGAAAATGTTGAAGCAACCATGACCTAATGTCAATATTTAAGGAGATATACGACATCAAAATTTGCATTTTTTTTCAATATTTATGAGTATTTTTTTGAAAAACGTTGGACTATCATTACAGTAACTTATATCTAATACGGAAAATTCATTCCTTTTAATACAAGTCAAATAAATTATAAAAATCTTCCAATTCCAATCGGATTCTTTTCACGATTTTTATTATATATAATATTTAACTTTTATTTAAATTAATTAATTTTTCATAATCGATATAAGTTACTGTAATGAAATTTAAACATTTTGTAAAAAATAAGTCAGAAATATTGTAAAAAAATGCAAACGTTTGTATTGCATTAGGTCATGGCTTCTTGAAAATTTTCGATTCATAATCAAGGCACGAATCCATCTGTAAAGTATTGTGGTCTAGCTATGTTACACCCTGTATAATTTTCAAACATATTTTAAAAAGTGTATTGAAAGTACTAGTACACATCAGATTGGACTTAAATAAGTGGCTTGTATTTGAGTTGCTGATGGGGTGAGATAACAAACTGTTGTGTAATAATTTTATGATATTATGCTTTACCAAACTTGTGCCATTGCTTTCTAATTTGTATTATTATTTTATTTTGTTGTACCTATTTTTTATTATATTACGCTTTCTTTAAGCTTCTGCTTTTGCTATACATTGGCTTTTTATTTTATATTATATTTATCATTAAGTGTTGTCCTACTGCTATGTATTTGTTTTCCACCTTATATTTTCTTGTTTGTATTTCATGGGCAATCACTATGTATTGATAAAAGTATTCATTCATTTAATGTGCACTATACCTCATTGTTTGTAAAAGCCCTGAAGGGCGTTATTTAATAAATAAATAAAGATAAATAAGCAATGAAGCACTCTGATAATAATTAGGACTCATCTTTGACAGATACAGACTAAGAGCTAGCGACAGGGAGACTTACGTTTTATGTAGTATCAAACCTAAAATATTTTCGCTACATACACACTACAGTAGATAAGAAGGTTTGAATATTATGACATTAAGTTCGGGGGATTTTGGCAGATAACTGGTAAAACAGGTTCTAAAAATGACAATAATATACACTCATATTAATCATTAGGTACCAGACGCTTCTCGCAGTCATTTGTTTCGTCATACGCCTTGAAGCGCTATAAACAATCATGTAATTTTACATTATAGTAACAAATCTGAATTTTATATATCTTATTCGGGCCACCATTTAATTAACACTAACCCGGTACCTTATATTTTAAAGTTTTATTTACATGTTTTTTGTACCCGTATTACCTCCAAAATATTTTTTTTACTTATATTTATTCGGAAAACCAAAAGCTAACAATACTTAAAAAATACAAAGAATGGGAAACATGAAAGCTAATTATAGGTATTCACTGGCACTACTACTACTGATAGTGATAATACACTATAGTGAGTTATAATATCCAAACCTTCTTACTTACTATAATGTAAGTAGGTAGGTACATCTACAGAAAATATTTCAACTTATACTTGATATGACGTGTCAAAAAACGACGTGTGACGTGTCGTCCGTCTTTCCCCGTAACTTCGTGTAACGTCCGTAATTTCGTTCGAATTCACAACTAAAAAAAATAAATTATACTGCCGAAAATGGGGCTTGAATCCCGGGCCAGCAAACCCGAAGGCGGCAGCGATAGCGATGTTGCCATCGCCATCACCCGTCTAAAATACAGTACATATAGGACTTAGCAATGACGCGAACCATTTCATGTTCCGGCCAATCGCCGTCAGGGGAAATATTAAAAGAAAGTTCAAATATTTTGATAAAAGCCGTTATTACTATTTCATGGATGTCGGCTACAAATAAGTAAATACTGTAGGAACCGGCATGTAAAAGTACCGTTATTTTTGACAGGTTACAGCTAGTTCTGAGATAACTGGATTCAAAGACTAAATTCTCACAATTTATCGATTCATCTCAACCAAATCTCATCTCGTCTCTTTCCGACGCCATAAGAATTTCCATGAGGTCTATATCAATGTCACGTACCTACTTGCGTTAAAATGAGATCATGTTGATTTCTCTTATCTAATACTAGATAATGCTGCACGCACGTAGGTACAGTCTCTTTACAGCACTTAACATAATTTGAATCTTGAAAGCCTTACAAATAAAAAAAATAATGCGGCAAGCGTTGAAATAATATATTTAAACATTAAAATAAATGATGTGTACATTATTCATGACCACGCATCCAATCTCAGCCGGGACAGACGTAAGGGTGGGTGTAAAGGGATGATTTTTTGTAACACTGGCAGCGCAGGATTTAAGGTTCCAGACAGGCACAGCTGGAAGTACTTTTATGGAAGTTGGTTGATTAAATATACAAGCGACAAGTGACGAAACTAAAAAAAATGAACCCCAAGGAGGCCCAAAATGAAAAAAGAGTTCCCATGACATGTATAATATACAAGTGTCACACAGCTAGCAACAAAAAACTTACAGATAGATATTCCTGCCTTGATAATGAATCGAAAATGTGCAAGCAACCATGACCGATAATATCAATAATTATGGATATATGCAATATCAAAGTTTACATTTTTTTCAATAATTCTGACTTGCTTTTTGCAAAAAGTTGAGCTATCATTACAGTAACTTATATCGATTATGAAAAATTCGTTCACTTCAATACAATTTAAATAAAATAATACAAACCTTGTAAAAAAATATGTTTTAAATTTTTGCAAGGTTTTCATTATTTTATTATTTTATTCGACTTATATTAAAGCGAATGAATTTTTCACAATCGATATAAGTTCCTGTAACGATAGTTTTTTTTAACTTTTTGCAAAAAATAAGTGAGAAATATTGGAAAAATGTAGACTTTGATATTGCGTATATCCATAACTATTGATATTAGGTCATGGTTGCTTGAACATTTTCGACTCATTAACAAGGCTATTTTTGTTACTAGCTATCCTGTATAAGAACGGGGGGAGGGGGATCAATAATGTGGAGGTCTCTATCTCGCAAAATTTTTTGAAAATTATAATCACAAGTCTACGTAAAAAACAAATTATGTTTTATAGTAAATTTAATAGTTATGTAAACTTAGACTTAACAGTCTGTTGCAGGTCTTTATCCTGGTCATGGCACATGAAGGATGCGCTGTGTATCGATACACGTCAACGTCTATGCGAAAAAGAGACAAAGTTACATGACCGCTTATGTACACCGTGTGCGGTTTGTTGTTATTTTAAATTTAATGAAAATTTTACACATTGATGACAATTAAACAATTTTCAAAATTTTACGAAATTTCTTGGTAGTCATCCATTATATTAATATAATAACATGTACCGTACAAATAAAATAAAAATTGAAGTTATCAAATTTTGGCGCATTCAGGGTATGCGATGCGCATGCGGATGTAGCGGAAGCGCGTAGCGGTACATGTAGCGAAATCACGTGGCGAAAATGCGAGATCATAAAATGCACCGATTAATATTTACTATTCCAGTAATAATAATAATAATTTCGTTTGAGTTCAATGCTAGAAAAGAAAACGAAATTACACGGCTAGGAGTAAGGATCGAACCCTGGTCACCCGTATATTAATTATTACGTACACCCGCGTGAAAAATCACGGATCGTAATTTATTTTTATTTAGTTAATAATAATTCCGCTACAATACTAAAAAATAATACTATCGAATTTATTATTCTTTTTACGTTTTATAATTTTTTCATATTACTGACAAAAAAAAACTTTTCTACATAACTGAGATCGTTATTTATTTAAAAAACGTTTTAAAAAAGGTTACAAAGAAGTATAACTTCTACCCCACGTACATGAGTAAGTACACGCTTTTCCATTTTTTTTCAGTTTCAGCTGACGATGTAGGTTTGGTGCATTCAAGTGAGGAGTTTGTATAGGTACCGATCAGGTCAGCGGAATGAAACCTAGTCATTAAGTGGGTACTGGCTACACTGTGAATATGCTGTTTGGAATAACTGTGTTACATCGAAGTTCCGATTTGCAAATGGACATATGCTAATAAGCTGCAGACATAATACGATCAATAATGTCAAATACGGGTGGTTCTCTATTCATTCTAACGGCACACAGAACAATAGAAATTCAACGGGCCACGTCATTGATTTAACAAAACGCTAAAGTTACCAAGTATAAAAGATATAAATTGTATTCAAGGAAAACATTGCGTTTCTTTCATACACCGCGCGTCGATTTCATCAATTTATTTCACAGCACAAAATTCTTACAGAAATATATTTGGCGCAATAAATAACGATACTCCTAAGTCTGCCTGTGGGGCCTCAGGAAAACAATAAATCTGTGAGGAACTTGTGTGAGAAGCTTATGGTCTAATGGCCCGTGCCCTTACAATGAGACAAATCTATTGTTGATGAGATTTAGTTGAGGAAAATTTCAAGTAACTGAGTAAACGTTTTAAAATTTTGTTCCAGAACTAAACTCAGAAGTCAGAATTACTTATTTATTCAATTTTGTATACACATTATTACAATGGTGGATTTATTACCCGGCCACGAGCACTGGATTTTGACCGAAAGAAAGCCGAGATGGGATTTCTACGTTACCAGAAGAGACAGACTCGGAAATACTCAAATAAGATAATGTCTCGAAGTAGAATACTTACTGATGTATATCAAGAAATCACAGTTATGGCGGGTGGGACATATCTTGCGGATGCCGGCGGATAGAGTGCCAAAGCGGATATTCCAGGCAAGACCAGAAAGCAGAAGATCAAGGGGCCGTCATAGTAGGAGCTGACGGAAGCAGTTGGAGGACTGCTGCGAAGCGAGGTTGCAACTAAATTGGACTGACGTGGAGAGCGAGGCCCAAGACAGGAAAAGTTGGAAACTTTTGTGCGGTGCAGGGACCCCGACCCAATAGGATAAGGGGTAGAAGAAGAAGAAGAAGGATTTATTGCCAGCTGGCAATTTTTTCCAGCCAACCACACACTTTAGTGAAATAATTGAAATAGATTTCCGATGATATTATTTCCGAGATTTCTGATGTTACAGTGACAGAACTAGCTCCATGATAACAAGACGAGTAGGAGATAGATAGAGACAAGGAAGGGTTAAGTAGGTTTTGGGATAGTTAAAATGGCTTTTGAAGATAGCTACGGTCTGTGATGATGTGACGTCTATGCGTGGTTGATTCCTGGAGCTGAAGAATTCTGTATAATGAACAGGAATAGATAAAAAAGTACTGTCAGCTGAACGGAGTGGGAGGCCATGAATAAATAATTAGTTGAATTTAGATTTCAGGTACTCAGGTGAGTGAGGATTGAAAATGACATTATAAAGTTGAAATAAAACATGAATTTTATAGCGTTGTCGGATTGTGGACCAGTGGAGAAGATTGCGGAAAGATGCGATCGAATTTTTTGAGGTTGTAGATGAAATAACGTTTTGAAGATGTTCCAGTTTGTTGAGATGCTCTATATTGACATCCAGATAACACAGATCAGCATAATCAAACAGGAGAAGAATTAGTGATTGCATGATTGTTATTTTGCAATGAATCGAGAGAATGTTCTTAAGTCTGCTTAGGGAGTGTATAGTATAAAATATTTATTTACTGATATGTGAAATATGTTCTTGCCATGAAAGATCTGCAACAATTATGTAGGACGCCTAAGTTTTTCACAACTTTAGCGTAGGATATGCACTGATTGTTGATGTAAAGTGATGGGAGCGTTGAATTTTCCAGTGTAGATCAGCCGTGAGCTACAAGCTGCAATTGCCTGGTACTTGCTACCAACTGTAATAGAAGAGTAGGAAGAAAGAAACAAAAACTTAAAGGGTGTCAGACAACTACTCAACAAGGCAACTGCCCGACAGTTGATTGCTCAACAAGCCAACTCCTATAAAAAATATATTTAAATATTCGTTTACGCAAGCGTGAATAAGTTATTCAACTGTTAATACCATAAAATTGATAAATTTGAATTTAAAACAGAATTTTGAAGAAAAAAATCCTGACGGGTTAGGTACTTGATGGAACTTAAGAATAATTAATTTCATACTACCTTTACCTGGATTTTTTCGAAATTCCTATTTTGTTTTATTGTAGCTACTAGCTGCAACCCGTCAAAAATGACGGAATATTCAACATCTTTGCTAAGCCCTACATACATATTTATAATATATTTTTGGCGGTCCACGGAAAGGTGGCCGTAACACACGCGATGAGCTGCTTGGTTCAGGTTTGCTGGCCCGGGGTTCAAGCCCTATCTCCGGCCGTTTAATTTCGATTTTTTAGCCTTGAAGTCGAACGACATTACGGACGTTTCACGAAGTTACGGTGACAGACAGACAGACAGACAGACGGACTGACAACTAAATTATTATGTTTGATTATTTAAAAAAAAGTTTAAAACCAAAATTATCTCAAATCTCAATTACAATCAGTCTGTCTGTCCGTCCGTCCATCTGTCTGTCTGTCTGTCCCCGTCCATCCATAACTTTTTTATATTAAAATATTTTTTTTCGAACATTTTTTTTTATGGTTTTTTTTCGAATAAAATAAATAAATACCTATTCCTTAGAAAACTAAATGTAAAAGTACCGTCATTTTTGACGGTTTACAGCTAGTTTAAAAATAAAATTAATATTTTAAAAATCTGGTAAGATAAATTAAATATCCCATTAGATAAATATATTTTTAAATTTTTAGCAAAAGTTAAAATATATTAAATTTTAATAATAATTATTAATGTAATTAAAAATGAATTAAATTTAATAAATATTATTATTACTGTAATTTAAAATACGTTAAATTTTAGTAAATATTATTATTAAGTTCTGCGGGTTAACTATTTTAAGTGTTACAGCTGTTTCGGCTTGCAAGGCCATAATCAAACGGTGGATATACCACGTACAAACGACTTATTTATAAAATTTTAAGTTACCCCTTCCCTTTAGAGTAATTAGATATTTGTGGTGAAGCCCTATATTAATGTTCGTTTTTTCCCGGGCACTTATCATTAAAGGTGCCTCGGTTTACAAAATTCTATGTTGTACTCAATATCAAAATTCCCCGTTTTCTATTTAGTTGTTATTTATAAATATTATTTTAATTTATGTCCTTGATTTTTTCTGTGTATAGTTTTCTGGGATATTCTGCCGTGTATATGTGACCTCTCTGGCCAACGTTTCGGAACTTTTAATTCGATCAGTTTGGTGTTCTTAACAGGTGAAGAATTTATGCATATTTCTGAAAAAATATGCATATACTTTCGTATAATTAAACCGTTTATTTTATTTTATTTAGTTCTAAATTATAAAGCGCAATTTTCGTTTAACAATCACCTCATGAGCGACGAACCAATCGCGCCAAAGAAATCGAAAAATGAATTGTGATGTCGACGACGTCAGTTGTTATACCGACTACGACAATATCACATATGTTCCTCAAACCCCTTCACGATGTGTGTATCGAACCTCGAACGTGGCAAGAAAATGTATCGCATCACGTATCATTCCGCGTACACAGGCTTTAAAAATATACGAACAAATTTTGCAGATAAACATTTCGAGTTCGAGAGTCCCCCTTTTCAGAGAACAATTCCCAAGATCGATCCCACATTCCACTTTCAGTCTTCCAGACACGGATGCCTGTGTGGATCCAATTAATTCCTGGCACGTTCCACATTACCTTGCTTACTTGCTTTCTGCTTGGAGTCGCACCTTTCAGAGCGAGGAGAAAGCGGTTGGAGTATTACCCCGCGAAAGGTGCATTGTTCATTCAACGAAATCCAATTATTTTAGCAAAGTAATTTGCATTAGATTCAAGTACCCGAGATTTCTATTAATTAGGAACCCTATTACGTGATCACGTCTATAATAAATTTCCCCTTGCCTCCACCTACTGAACGCCATCTACAGCGCGCGAGAAAAGGTGCCGAATAGTGATATTTTAACGGGTGACACAGTAACCGTTTTTTGAGATTTTTTGATGTGTAACATCTTTCATCTCGCTTTCCTGCAATCTGTGGCAGTGATTTCGTGAAAAAGGACGGAAATGCGTAACAGGAAATAAGACGCGCGCAATTTCATTTAACGAATGAGCGCGCGCGATGGACAAAAAATCATCGTTTATAAAAAAATCAGTGTCCAGCAAGTGCCATCACAGCGAAGACGCACACTACCAGCCAATGCTTCTGATTTTGCATATAAGTTGCGAGGCTGGTGTCAAGCGTATGGATGTTGTAACTTTAATATATTTTAGCTTATATCTTCGAAACTATAAATACTTTTTTTTACATTAATGTATACAATAACTACCCTTAATGATTTACATTATCAAATTTTATGTAATTTATGTGATTATTTTTAAATATTTATTCAAAGTTTTCATACAGTATGTATGGCGGCACACTAGCGGCATCTATGAAAATAAATAAAAACATGTGATTGACCAAACACATTTCTAAACAAAATGCGTATGTATACGGTACCTACCTAGTGCGGCAAAATTCAATAATAAATAAATGCACATAAATTTTCTTTACTTGTATTTACCTACTAATTAATAAATATATAGGTATAAGCTTTTTAAAATTTTGTTTAAATGCTTTGCTTGCATTTAAACAAATGCTCAATTGAGATTGACAGTTAAAAATAAAAGCATAGACGTACTGACAAGTGCTGCTCAATTGATATTTATAATTGTGAGATGTCAAATGTTACACATCATATGCGACCACTGTAAGGCTCGCTCGTTTTTTTTATTTTGATTTTTATCTGATTGCATAGATGATCGGGAACTACTTTTTCGCAATTCGACGGGTAACCACCGGAACTGTACAACTGTTATATCTTCGTTACCAATCATCGGTAAATTCAGATATAAATCCCGAATAACTGTTCCGAAAATAACCTGTTAAAATAACGGTTTGACCATCATTAGCGCTGAACGCATCCGTGCCGCATCGAGGCCACAAATCAAAAATAATCTATGAAAATGTAGCAATCTCATGAGTTAAAAATTTCGCTGTCTCTCCCTAATTTGCTGGAACGACAGCTTTAGATAATGTGTGCGTGCCGGCGTGGCAAGCAATCGGCGCGCGGCTCATGTTGCGCGATCACGCAAGGTCGTTATTAATTATTATTATTTATCGTGATTTTTCACGGATGTATGGCTAGTAGAATAATAATTAAATAAATGTATTTACAAAATAATTTAGTTAATCATTTAGAGAAACTGGAAAAAATTACGTTTAAACTTAATATGTTTTGTTTTTATGACTATTATATAAATATGAATTTGATTTTTTTTCTATGTGATGTGAATTAGTAATTTAGTGCATTTTAGTATTATATAGTATTATAGAGCTATTATAATCAAATTTCAAAAACAGTACGGGTAGTTGCTTTAGAACAGACTAGTCTAGTTAAGCAACTACCTTTACCTTCTTCTATGTAATAAATAATTTAGAATAAATAAATAAATAAAAAATATATACCTACATAAAATTTTACTAAACTTACCGATATTAAAATGCAGATAATACACATACAAATTTATAGAAATTTTTTCCAAGTATCTTATTAATCCTATGAGGCGAATGTTGAAGGCAACAGGAATAGAGGGCGTCCGCGAAAGACCTGGCACGATCAGGTACTACAAGTATTTGAGGATGGCCCTGTTAAAAGCCGCAACAATCGTAGAACGTGCATGAGAAGATGTATGAATGTGGCCGAAGCAAAAGTGGTGTGCCAGGATAGAAGAGTGTGGCGTTCAATCCTCTCTGCCTACCCCTGCAGGGAAACGGCGTGATGGTTAGTTAGTTAGTTAGTTAGTTTATTAATCCTTATTCGTGGAATAGAAATACAGGAGTACTCAACAAGTAGGTGTATTCCTTTCCTACACAATTTTGCTGCGCAGGAACGAGCTAGCCTATATTTGCATGCAAGCCTTAGTAGCCATACATATCACTCAATTTTGATGGTTTTCTTTGTTGAAAGGAACCGATACCACTCCACGACAGTTCCGGAAAATGGTGGCTACCTTTCGATTGTCGGGTCACCACAGCTAAAAACAGAGACCTCGAGGTCTCATAACAACAAAAACATATCACTCAATTTTGTTGAATTGCTTTGTTGAAAGGAACAGATACAAGATTAACCACTCCACGACAGTTCCAGAAAATAGTGGCCACCTTTCGATTGTCGGGTCACCACAGCTAAAAACAGAGACCTCGAGGACGCTCAAACCATTGGCCGTTAACTTTAAAGGCTCTCAGAGCCAACTGTAATTAAAAAATATCCGTAGCAAGGCACTTAAATTTTGAGGGAACCATTAAATTCACAAAAAACATGTATTCAAACTAATGTTTTCTTTAATGTCTCATATAAAGTCGTAAAAAACGATTATTAAGAAAATTTATGACTTTTACTTACGCCTGACATCTTTTATTATGGTCCAAATGAGATCTGCCATATCATCAATTCGGATTACCCCACAAGGGACCTGCTCCCTGTTAGGATATGGTCTACGTCACCCATGGGGCGATATAAGTCACCCTTGAGAAGGGTGTTAAATAGGAAGATTTTCGAATATATTAACCCTTCAGATGTGGAAATAAAAACACTTGTTTTTTACTCCCTTTATACTAAACTCGTGGCGTCTGCTTGCTTGCTTGCTGGCTTGACTTAAAAAAAAACTTTGGATCGATTTTTGACCCTTTTCCCGTGATCCAATCGAGCTGAAACTTGGCAAGTAGACTCGTGGCGACGATCAAGAAGATCTATCAAATTTTCGTTAAAAAATTAATAATTATAGTATAATTGGTTTTTTCAAATTGGAATCATTAGAAAAGTTTGATTAGCAACGGCAGCCCGATAACGTCGCGGAATATTTTCTAAATTTGAATTACTCCATCGGTATACATAATAGGTACTTCACTACGAATGTCGAAAATCTAAATTGACTGACAAATGTTTTTAGAATTTAATCTTCAAAGCATGAAGTGTCTTATCAAAGCTCAAAACATCTGACATTTTAGAAATATATTAAATTACTGTAAATTTAGTGTTATGTTATATGTTTTAATTCGTCTTTAATTGTTGTTATATTTTACAAAGAAAGGGAGTACAATAAAAACTTGGTTTTAATGGGTTACTTTTTTATTTTAGTTCTACCTTTTTAATTTTCTGAGACGCGTTTCGCCTTATGAAGGCATTATCAATCTAAATATTTTACATTCAACGACTTGTATTTATATGAAAAGTATTAAAAAGAGATGCTATATAATTTAAAGAATCAATGAAGGGTTTGTATTTCTGCATGATTCTAAGAAACAATTCTGTTTAAACACTAATAACAGGTACAAAGAAGAGGATAGATTTACAAATTGTAATAAATGCCATATTCTTGGTAACAAATTATGTTTGTGCACTAATGAATCCAAACAGCTTTATTTTTGATAACAAATTATTTTTGATAAAAAACAAGTGATTATGGAGTTCTATAAACTGTCCTCTGAAACTATAAATTAACCCTCCACTAGCCATCCCATAGATGTCTACCGAGCCAATTGAAAAGTCACAATTATAATATTAACATATACCTTTAGACTTTCAAAAAATCATTGTTTTTAGTCTTATAGCTTGAAGTTTTAAGAATAATTCGGACTATTACTAATTCAAAAATTTCAAAAATTGGTTGAGCAATTTGAAGCTAGCGTGGTAGGTGAATTTTTAAACTAATTTCATTATTCTTTTGCGTTTTTTCGAAACTCCCTTTTTCAGTTAGACCGATTCTGTTCAAAATTTGCACACATTTTACTATCAAAATACGCACACAATTTTTTTTTGACAAAATGCACTGTTTGCTTATTATGAATTTTAAACTTTTTTTAAGAACTAAAATAAAATTATTTTCAAATTGATCTCATTTGCACAAAAAAATCATATTAAGTATTTTTACAATTTTTTCAATGTGCTACAACATACATCTTACAACATTTAATGAGAAATTAACTTTTTAATTTCACTGACATCCTGGCGACATGACTATCTCAACCAGCTGCGCACATCAGGAAGAAGACCCCCTTGCGGGATAGCACATAACTAAGATTATAAAAGTACATTATGATACATTAACAAAATTCTTTATGTAACGATGTCCGTCACTAACGGATCCAAGATGCTAGACGAAGCTGGTTTCAGGGGTGCATTTTCGAGAACACCTGCATATTGACAAAAAATACTGTCGTTAAAGTATTATTAAAAATAAAAATTATACATTACAACATATTCTATGAAAAAGAAAATTTTCATATAAACAAACTTTGTAGAAGAAAATGAGGTGTATGTTTTAATTTATATACCTCTAGTATATATAATAGAGACGATATTTTGTAGTAGAGTATGAAGCAATATTCTTTTTAATGTAGGTATGTACATAATATGATATTCTTCCGAATTTTTAACATATCTACATACATAGATAAATACATAGATATAGACTAACAGACAATATTTTGTAGTAGAGTATGAAACAATATTCTTTTTAATGTATATAATATGATATTCTTCCGAAATTTTAATATATCTACATACATAGACATATACTTAAAAAGAGCCGAAAATTATTTTTAATTTTTTAACTCTTTTTAATAGACCAGTTTATACTTTTTTATAGCATGTATGATCTTCTTAGGGATCTTTATAGGGAGACCACATGGCTTGTGACCTGTATTAGCTGTCTTGATTGATGACTTTACAAAGACTTGTATACTTGTTTCCCATATAAATAGCTTCGTCTCTTTGAGACTTCTATAAGATTTCTTAGTTTATAAAATGTTTATTCACTTTTTTTATTTCTAATTAAAAATAAAGTCGCGTCTTTCAATCGGTGGCGTCTTACAATCGATGTAATTAATACTCCAGTTCTGGTGCTCCACTTCTCAGACAGGCCCTGCATAACCTTCTCTTAGATCTGGTGGTCATAAAAATTCTGTCGATCCCTCCCCACCCCTCATTATCGCGCTTTGTCATTCAGATGTCAGGGATCAGAACAGGCTCTCAATGGCTGCTGAATTCCGTATCGAATTTCAATAGGGATGAGATCAAACATTTCTATGGAATCATTTATCTGTGCGGTGATAGCGAGCGAGATTTCTCAAAGGTAGGTTCCGTGCAAATAAATAAATATTCAAATAATCAAATTAAGGCCGGTGCCTTACTGATAATGGTACTGCGAGGATCTTCCACCGCGACTTTTTCGTCGCGTAAAGCAAATGGGTCGACCGATCATCCACGTAGTGTGTTTGATAAGCGCATATTGTATGACAAGAAATGTAGCGGCATTCCGCGACCGATGCGCGTAGTGTGGCGCCGGCCTCAAAGTGTCGATTGTCTTTCAAAATATCTCAACAATTTATTATGTTAGTGGTGTAAATGTGGATTTTAAACTAGTTGCGAGATGTAAATTATAATTTTAATTTAGATATAGGTATCGCCACAGAGTATAATTAATATATGTACAGAGGTGAACTAAACTAGTTCTTGAAGAGAGGGAAACGAGTCAGCCAAAGACCATCAAAATATATAGACATGGGCCTGAATACAGAGTCAATACTTTAACCTTTAAATCAATAAGTATTGACTCTGTATTAGGGCCTCGAATTGGAACGAAATAAATAAAAAACAAATTCTATAGTAAAAAGTACGTTTTGTATACTTCGGAATCTAATTTTAACTGTAGTGTAAATGTGTCTAAAACGCGAGGAGGGACATTCCTCCGCTGTTACCCAACCCCCTTTCCTAACAAACAAGATGGGTTCATCTCGTATTTTTTATGAAGAATGTCCTCCCTCACGACTAGCTGAAGGTCCCCTGCACACAATAAATATATTTGATCAATAATATTGAAGAGATTTTATTGACCATTAATATTGGCACGGCTGAAGCCCACAGACAGCTCAATATTATTGTTCAATATCGACTCAGATTTCAAAGTGAGAACATTTTCTTTCACACTGCCATCGATTTTTGCTCTCTGACACTGATTTTTCCGGATAGAATTTTTATGGACTTTGATTACTTCGGACATATATTTTTCTGGATTTGATATATTTAAATACATCATTATCCGATGCTACAATTTATTTTATAATTCTACACGTTGATTATAGTTAAAAAATAAAATAGGTTAACCAATAAAATAAAAAAGATTACTTTCATAAAAAGTAATTATCAAAAAAATAACGTAAACTAGTAGTAATTTCTTTTTGTTAAATAGAAATGCGAACACGTAATAAGTGTCGCATCAATATTCATACTATTTTCAAAATAAGCTAAACGCTGGTCCTGGAATGGGGCACGAACCACCGACCACCAGATCACTAGGCGAGTGTCATGACCACTACACCAACAAGCTACTCATAGTAGTAATGGAATAGTACTAGTACTAGTAATATTAAAGCTAGTTATAATGGGCCAATTAAGCAAGACAAAAGATAAAAAATGTTGTTTGAAGCAACGCGAGGGACTGGTTTTATTACATGTCAGTACTATTATGTTTTACGAAGATCCTTTCGAGCAGATTTAGACAGAAATGCCGCATTCCATAATGGAAAAAGGTAATGTAGGTAATTTCATTTCGTCCGGAATAATTTATGTCCGAAATCATCAATGTCTGCAAACATCCTACACACTTAAGTTATCTTATTAAATTATTTTACAAAACCCCTCTCAGAATAAAAAAAAATAACATATCACAATAATTTTTCATTTTAAATTAAAAATTATGTAGACAAACATCTACTAAACATATAAAATGATTATGAGATGTCTGTTCACACTATAACTATACCTTCCACTCCAATAGTAGCTTGTTGGTCTTGTGGTTAGGACACTGGCCTCGTGATCCAAAGGTTGCGGGTTCGATCCTCACTCCAGACTAGCAAGTTAGTCCTATTTTCATAGTACAAGCGCTTAGCTTAGTTTGAAAATAGTAAGAATATTGATGTGACACGTATTCCGTGTTCACATCTCTATTTTTTAAAAAAAAAAAAAAAAAATATTATCGATAATAACAATACAATTTCTCAGCTATTTTACATAATTTATATATTTCTTCGGAATGTATGAATGTTTGCATTTAAATTATTTTTTTATTATTTAAATTAGCAAAGCAAAGGCAGCGATATCCAAAAAATTAAGATTAAATAGAAATGAAGTCAAAAATATTGAAAAAAAAATTCAAACTTTGATTTCGCTCCGTATTGTCAACATTTCACCCAAGGTGTAAAGGATATTTTCTATTCAAAATTGCATGAAGAAGACTCCCCGAAGTTTTTACTACTAGCTGTGAGACACCCTGTATACCTCTATACACGAGTCTTTGACATTTAAAGAGAAGTAAGAATATGTAATAAAAAAATGTATTAAAAAATGCTGTCGGAAAAATCTGTGTCCGTAAAAATCGTGTTCTCAAAATTCGTACCGTGTGAACTAAGGAGCGAAATGCTCGAATCGATAATGAACGTTATCGTTATTGTAAATACTTATTGTAAATACTCGACAAATATCTATTAATAATATTGTTTAATTTCGTACAATCTCGAAAATTAACGAAAAATTTTGTAATTTTCGTACGTAAAACAAATCTATTTTATTAACAAAATTTTACTACAAAAATTTTATTAACCAATTTATTAAAAAAATATCAATTGTTGGTGGCAGTTAGTAGCGGTCATGATGTTCGTATAGTGATCTGGTGGTCGGTGGTTCGGGCTCCACTACAGGACACCAGCAAATTAGTCCAATTTTCATATCAGCGTTTAGCTTAGTTTGAAAAGATTAAGGATATTGATGCGAAATTTAATACGTATTCGCATCTCAATTTAAAAAATATATGTAATTACCGGAACATTAAATAATGAAAATATCCCTTATATCTTTAAAGCCAAAAAATTACAAAAAATACAATTGCACCTTATTTTAATCACTTTTTAAGATGCATTGATGCATTCACAACAAGACAAGTCTTTAATTAGTTTCATTAACTTTCACTTAATTAGTTTGCCTCTGATTCTGTGGAACTTGCACTGATAGCCTCTGAAGGACTAATGCCAAATATCGTTTTAACGAACGATAATATCGTTCATTATTGCTTGCCCAACGTAACTTGGCGTGCGGCGAATTTTGAACTAAAATCCGCCCCGCCCGCACCCGGCGGTAACCCCTCGCCCTGTCATTTAGTTCTATTTTGTATTTGATCGGGAGCTGTGACATCTTGATTACCAATATACACTGAATTATTATGTACAAAACTTCCTAAACAGTCCGGGATGGTGCAAGAACAAGTGCCAATGAAGTATTAAAGTTTTGCGAAGCTGAAAAAGCGAATAATGGACCGATATTACCGTCTGACAGTTTGACAGACAGAACGGCCTCCATTACTGCATGGTTTCTTTAATGCTGCCCGACCAAATTTCTGTATGTCACCGGACATTCTGTATTGTGTAATAAATTTACACCCTGACAACTTCTGTTACGCGATAGGAACGCCCTCCCTCTCACGCCTAGTTATAGTGCTACGTCTATGGCCCGGTTGTTTCAAGTTCGATTAAAGTAAGCGTTCTTTTAAAGCATAGATTTTTACGAAAACGGATCGTCTGATTGGTGGAGAACGTAAAAATCTATGCTTTAAAAGAACGCTTACTTTAATCCAACTTGAAACAACCGGCCCTAAATCGATCACTATCGTTAGAGATCGATAATCGAAAAATTTATTATCGTTATCGTTATCGAAAATTATCGATCTATGTCGTTATTCAATCGATATGAAACGGAGACTTCGATCCTTAGTGTGGACCGTATGTGTGTGATGAGAAAGATTCGCACAAGAGCACGAGGGTGCTTGAATTACATATATTTGAGAACCTGCGCAGAAATCTGGCAACCTCTCAAAAATGTTGGCTCAGGAATAATGATGCTTTGTCTAGTCGCGGGAGCACTCGTCTCCCCGCGGTCCAGATCTGTCCACAGCTGACGAGAGCTCCTCTCCGGTCTCTCAGCGTCTCGCTCGCACACGCTGACCCGCTTCGATGGACGGCGAACAAAAATGTCAGAATATTTTTTATACGGCCCTCGTGTCGGTGTCGTGGGTGACGTGTGCCTACTTGGAAAACTGCTTGCGTGGTCGATTGCCGGGACCGACAGCATATATTTTATAAATGGCCTCTGTCTGCGGATTAGATTTTCGAGTCTCAATTTCTTATAGTTGCGATGATGAACTGGATTTACAGCCTGATAAAGCAAAGTGACGTCGGCAAATGGAAAGGGGTGGTATTTAACAGGCGCGTGCAGTGGTGCTGGTGGAGCAAGAAGCATGGTCAGGAACAAGAAGCAACCGTATATTTAGGAAAGGAATATCGACATTAAATATTTATTCGGCCGAATATTATGAAATATTAAAATCTAAATAAAATGTTAATTTTGCGATTTGGATATTACGAGGTGTATCTCTTATTTCTCTTATTCGACTTTAGGAAAAAGTCATGCTTCTTGTTCCCACTCCACGCCCCTGGTATTTAAGAAGGAGGAAGATTAACATCAAAATTAATACTAACAGGTGACCTACACCTATATTTATTTATTTATTTATTTATTTATTTATTTATTTACGGAAAACTAACACTATAAATAAAAATCAGCTGCACATGAATATTAAATAGTACAGAGAACATCTTACAAGTTTCCACAGAATTAATAGGTTATGTATTAAAATCTAGCAACAATATAAATAAATATAACAAATTGAAATTGAAATTGAAACAACATAAATAAATATAAATAAATTGGTCTGAAATCAATACATTGTAACTTTATTTCTTATTCCTAATTTTAATGTTTTCCAACATTGCATATCCTTTCTGATTTTATCATATATTTATTTATGCTTTTTATATTTTTATATTATGTTGTCTTTTATAATAGACATCTTTTTATTTTATTTTATTTTTTCTTTCTCCTTTTTTCTTCTATATAAACTGTAGAAAATACTTTAAAATGTGAGGCGGTTTACCTAGAACAGGCCTAGCCTAAGTCTAAGTGGTGAATCGCCAAATTATATTCTAAATACACTTTGTGAACAAATAATAAAAAATAAAAAAATAACTTAATTGGGTTGACTCATGCGGAAGAAGCAGAAAAACAGGGAAATATTAAAGCACCTTAACGAGTCTTGGGCCCCCGACCCTACTAGGACAAGGGAATGAAGTTGATGATGATATACTAGCCAAGTCTTAGGGTTTAGCAAAGTCGCGAATCAATGTTCCGACATTTTTGACGCGTTACAGCTAGTGTCTTGATATTTCTCATAGAAATTTCAGGCGTATAAATAAGTAGATATGTCAATACAAAACTGACTGTTTTCAAATCTGGGTACATCCTAATATATAGCCATCAAATTTGGATCCTGCCGGAGAGAGTGAGAGCAAGGATCCAGGCTGCCGAGGTGAGTTTTCTAAGGGGGGTAGCGGGAGTCACACATTGGTGGACAGAGTGAGAAGTGCCAACATAAGGCATACACTCGACACGGAGCTCCTACTTCTACATATAGAGAAATCACAAATTGACATGCCAGACGATAAATGTTTGTTCAATGTCCTGTTTGTCTAAATTTTCAGAATGAATACTTGTAGGCATCTATGGTTTATAGATGATGCTTGTGCGCATGCGTCAGTTATCGTTGTCAAATCAAACGTTATGTACACGGGTTTAAGTTTTTGTTTCTTTCTGTCATTCTCAAGCTAATCTCTGAGTTGATCTTCAGAGCAAAATTTTAGCGCGTGTCCATAGTTTGAGATGTACTTGTATCTCATCTCAAGCTCTATGTATGGTATGAAACAAACATTCATCAATTTTTTGGTATACAGGATGTAACAGAGCTAGTCCATATTACTTTACAGGTAGATTCCTGCCTAGATTATGAGTCGG
The DNA here is from genome assembly GCA_016648135.1 of Agrypnia vestita. Lineage (NCBI taxonomy): Eukaryota > Metazoa > Arthropoda > Insecta > Trichoptera > Phryganeidae > Agrypnia > Agrypnia vestita. The sequence goes on along the minus strand of JADDOH010014569.1, from coordinate 1,177 downwards.
AAATATTCAAGCAACAAAAATAGTAATGGAGGCGAACTACTTTAAAGTGTACATTTTTTCCAATACCAACAACGATAGAACTTGCATGAGAAGATGTATGAATGTGGGCGAAGAAAAAGTGATGTGCCAGGATAGAAAAGCGTGGCGTTTAATACTCTACCTACCCCTGCGGGGAAACGGCGTGATGGTTAGTTAGTTAGTTAGTTCTAACTTATGTTCTCTAAAACGTTTGACTGTCCTTTAGGTAACTTATATGGCATGTTAAAAAATATTAGCTTTAATTAAGTGATTAAAACGTTACAAAAAATACTGTTTCAAATTTCTGCAGGGTTGTAATAATTTTATTTGACTTATATTAACACGAATGTATTTTTAATGTTCAATATAAGTTGCTTTCTCGATAGCACCTACAACGTTTTGCTGGAAATAAGTCAGAAATATTGAAAAAAATTTCAACAATTATCATTGTCATGCAAAAAATATTATATTTACGTCCAATGGCTGTATAATTTAATCCAATTTAAACTTAAAAGGCAGCTCAATTCTTCCCTGAGGCAATATATTAATTTAGCGCTTATTAAAATCCCTAGGGCAGTCTATCTAGATAGCGTTTATTAAATTTATAGCTGTAACCCATAATGATGGAATGTTGACGGAATGACGGAACATTGTTTCGGGTCTTTGCTAAGCGCAAGTATATATTTATAGTATATTTTTGCCGGTCCACGGAGAGGCGGCGGTAGCAACACGCGTTAAGCGGCCGGTTCGGGTTTGGTGGCCCGTGGTTCAAGCCCCATTTCCGGCCGTTTAATTTGTTTTTTTTAGCTGTCAATACGAACGAAATTATGAACGTTACTCGAAGTTACGGACAGACGGACGGACAGACAACAAAATTATTATGTTTGATTACGATAAATTATACAAGTCTCACGGAGACGAAGCTATTTATATGAGAAACGTGTATTGAGGTATTTTTTTATATGATGGCCCAGAGCTTACGACCTTTATGAGCTGGCTTAAATTGATCACTCTATACAATGGAACGTTCATCAATTCTATCGTAAGAACATCCAGAATTTTTCAAATTTTTTAAAGTTGAATGTAGGTATGTTCTAAATCTGAAAATCTTTCATATATTTGAAGAGATTATTGCTATGAAAATTAGTTGTATATATAT
>JADDOH010014568.1:0-72228 GCA_016648135.1 Agrypnia vestita | reverse complement strand
TTAAATTGTGCACGTTTTTTATTAAATAACGTCTTCATTTAATCAACAAGCAATATTGAGCATCCTTGGTTTTACAAAAAATTCACATAAGTACCTATTACATCATTAATTTTATTTAGAAAAGATCTAGGTAAAAATTTAAGAAAAAATATTTTTTTTAAATAGAGATGCGAACACGGAATACATATACGGAATAATATTCTGACTATTCTCAAAATAAGCCAAAAGCCTGTGCTATGAAAGTATGACTAACTAGCTAGTGTCCTGGAACGGGGCTCGAACTATCGACCACCAGATCACTAGGCGAGCGTAAATCAAGATTAATCAAGAAAATAAATTATAGGTCGACCACAATCAAAAGACCATTCCCTAGCTTTGTCCGGTAAGAAAAAATGGGGGAAAGTTGCCTGGTAAGCCCGTATTACAAGCTTCAATATGATATTCCAAATAAATATATATTTTTTAGTTTAAAAAAGGTTATTTACTTACTAGAAAAACTTCATTTGTGTTAATTTTTTGCATCGTAACAACACACATATTTTTGCGCACATTCTTTTGAATGCGGTCTAACTATAATACGGCATTTTATTCTCGAAAAGTGAAATATATTATATAATTCTCCTTGTAACAATGTATCAGATGGTAAATAATAAATAATAATGATGAATAAAAAGCAGGAGCTAATAAAATGCATAATTCTTCATATTTTAAATTGAAATCTTGCAAGGCTGCATATTAAGTAAAAAATAAGAAAATTAAATTTTAATACTAATGTTATGTCCGGAATACAAAAAGCTGTCAATCAACTTCTCATGGATTTTTTTATTTTATGGGATAATCCTTATAATTAATATTATTTAGAGGAATGTTTATTCATATTTTAAGCATCAAATGAAAAAAGCTAACTTGTGTGCGGAAGGATGAATAAACATTGATTTATTTAGAGATGTCCTTAGGTTTTCACGGCCGTTCAGAATCTTCTGTGTATAGTTTTCTGGGATATTCTGCCGTGTATATGTGACCTCTCTGGCCAACGTTTCGGATCCCATTGCAGGGTCCATCACATCAGCCCTGATGATGGACCCTGCAATGGGATCCGAAACGTTGGCCAGTGAGGTCACATATACACGGCAGAATATCCCAGAAAACTATACACAGAAGATTGATTTATTTGATCCATTTTGAATATTTCCTGTTATTTCTCCTCAACTCCTCTATACATTCTAATAATTAATAATTACTAACAAAATTAAAATACTTCGTATGAAACTATTGGTTATTGAATAATTAACATTTTTCGGGGCCAATGGTCCCTTCATCGAGATACAAAGTATTTTTCTAAAGATTAAAATTAGAATACCTACAGACATTAATGAAAAATCAAGTGTTTATGAACTAATTTGTAATGATTGAAATTATTTTTGTATTGGTAAAATTACTAACCTTCTTTCGGAAACAAACCATTCTTTTAATATTAGCGAGGGTTTAATTATTTTACATACATGTTAATTGCAAATTAAATATTATAAGTAACCAAACCATTTTTTCGAATCCTGACGAAGGAAACATTGGCACCTAAAATTGCTGATTATTCAATGAATACTAGTTTTGTACAAAGTATTTGAAATTATACTTCTTTTGACGCATCAGGGTTGAAATTTTTATTGTAACGGAAGTTGCGCAACGCAGTATATAGTGGAAATGCGATACCAGAACTATAAATTGAGTTTTTGTCAGCTAATGTTTGCATGCGAATATTTCGATCGTTTTTCAAGAAAGTTTTTGTTTACCCAAATTATTTTTTTAAATAAACGATGCTTGAGTTTTAATTCTTTTCATGAAAATCAATAAAATAATCGACGATGATCAGTGTAGAGTTTTACAACTTAATATATAATATTGTCTTTATTTTAGTTTTTAAGTACTCGTATAATTTCTATTACACGTACGTGAGTACACGAGCGATTTTATATATTTTTAATAATATAAACTAGCTATAACCCGTCAAAAATGACGGTTATTTTACATGTCGGTTCCTAAGGAATAAATATTTATTTATTTATATAAAAAAAAAGAAAAAAAAACAGACGGACGGACAGGCAGACTACGGAAAAATTATTATTGGGATAAAAGCTTTATAAATAATTTAGATAGCTTCAGGTTTCGACGCTGATATTAAAAAAAAATAAAAAAAAATTAAATTAAAAACCCGCATTATTTGTAACCATAGATAAAGGAATTTTATCCATCGCAAGGTGTGATCCAGGTACTGTATCCACCACACCATGTTGGAGATGGTAAAAAATTGACCTCGGAAAAAATTCTTAAGGCAGTGTACATAAAGGAAATATATTTGAGTATGTGTACCTACTGTATTTTTGACGAATAATGCAGGCTCGACAGTAGCGACAACATTAGCATTGCCGCCTCTGGGTTCCGTGGTCCGGGGTTCAAGCCTCATCTCCGATTGGATTTGGTTTCTTTAGCCGTGAATTCGAACGAAATTACGGACGTTACACGAAGTTACAGGAACAGACGGACGGACTGACAGACAGACAGAGGGATGGACAGACAGACAACGAAATTATTATAATTGGGATCATGTTACTAAAAAGTTATATTGCTATTATTGAAGAAATTAATAATACAATAATGAAATAAATTAAGCGTTGTTTCGTTTACAGAGTGGAAGTTCATGATTAATACAATGATTTATACGCAACGAATATCGGGCAATGTGGTAGAGATATAGGCAAAGAATAAAAGGACATGTAAGAGCATTCAGAGGACTATCCGGATATTCTGAGATGGCGGATCACTGTATTGAACATGATCACTTGTTTGACCAAAGTAATGTTAGGATGCTGGATGCTCAAAAAATATTAGAAATTAATAAAGCAATCAAAAATAAAAAGAACCTAATAAATATTCAAATACCTACGTCATCCACATTGTTAAAATAAGTATTATTGTATGTAAAAATTAATTACTGTTGTATATGTCAGTAAATAACTACCCTCGCCCCCCCCCCCCACTCCCTCACCATCATCCCTTTACTTTCTATTTGTCGGCATATTGATTTACAATTAGTTCTAATATTGCCTATGAAGATGATGATTGTGTCCATCGAAAGCGCTTAGGCTTATATAACTCAAATTAGTGGAATAAAACGTTGTGTATAAATCGTTTTGTTAATACAATAATGACATGATTTTTGGACGATTCATAAAGAATATTATATGGTGCTGCATCACTGCTGCTCCTTCCCTCAGGAGTGTGCGTGTCGTGGTCACGTCCACCTCATTGCACGTTACATTATGACGTGTCCACAATGTGGAAGCATTCTCGAGTGTCCTCGGGACTGTTGGAATTAGCAATTTAAACCAATTTCCTCGGCGATGTTTTATCAGCGATGCGCATCAGCGGCACGCTCCGGCATAAATATTTCACCACCTTATCACGGCCATCCATTTTGATCAAGTGCGAAGCTGCCTTAACCCTCTGAATGGGGGTATTGGCGGTGACTATGTGCAGCATGTAAAAAGGCCGAGTTTGTTGGACGAAAAAGTATATGCCAGTACTAGTATCCCGGCCCAGTTTTCAGTGCTTGTGAATCCCGCTTATTCTTAGGGGGCCTCCTAACTGTTGTGCGCTGGTCTTTCTTTTACCAGCTATTTTCATTAATAATCCAATTAACAACATTTTTTGTGAGTTGTTTTTTTACCGGCTATTTTCATCTATAATCCAATCGACAAGATTTTTTTAATCCGTTCCTGTAACGTCATAAGCTTGATATCTATCGTTGTTTGTCTGCAGGTAGTGGTTTTCCGGATTGGCGAGTCCTTTATTTGTTTTGTATAACTTTCTCTTCATCTTTACCTCAGGGGAGTGAATACTGCACCTTGTTTAACTGTCTCTACGATATTTTCTTACATATAGGTATGTATATCGTGTATCATATCTCATTCTTCTCATTCTCGTACACTGCTTTTGATGACAGTGAAGCGGTTTTGCGTGGACGCCTCCCCGCGCCGCTTGTACTCATATGGGTTTAAAAATACTACTTTAGGATTAAAAAATGCCGAAGTGGGTGGCGAAAGACCCTCGTTTTTTTATGTATTTCGCTATATTAACTGAATCTCTTGGCCCGGTGTAGCGGTCAAAATGAAATAATAATAGTGTACAATTTTGTATGCGTTTTTTATTGTACTATTTCTGTGTTGATAAAAGGATAGCTTATTAGAACGTTCTCTCTCGAACATTCCGCAAATAACTGATGAATTTGATTGACTTTCAGATCTTTCTAAAAATGTTCAAACTGTTCGGAAAACCTTAGATTATGTGCAGTTACTCTAAATTGTAGACAATATTTTATGGAAATTAGGGGAATAATATATTACGTAAAAAAGTTGTCGAATTAGAAATAGTTTAGAAAATTAAATAATAAGTTTCGTTATAATTTAACAAGTAACGGAATATATAAAACTACCGCACAAGTAAAGAGTGTACCAGTTGCAAGATCAGTATATATTATATTTTATCATATAAACATTTGTATTATACGAAGAAATCTAATACATCTATGTATTTATATATGTTTCATTAATATATTAATATTAATAGAAGAATATGTATATTATATTAATGGAGTAGCTTGTTCGTCTAGTAGTTAAGACTCTCGTAGCAGTCTTACTAGAAATCCCATTCCAGGAGACCAGCAAATATAAGAATATGGATTTCATACGTCTTCAGTATTCGCATCTCATACATATAAATACATACAACAGTCTACACTTTACATCAAATTATACTAAAAATTCTTTAACACGAAAGACCTCCTGTCAAAAGTGTTAACTATTTATGAATGCACTAGATGACACGTTATACCTCCTCGTTGTCACAAAACAAATCTGATTTTTTGCTTTCTGTAAGCCAAGTCGGCTTCTTGATATATAAATGCACTGTTATATTAATAAATATAATAAGTCTATATTTCCTTTCAAATTTCTTCAATTAGCTTTGGGTAAAATATAAAAATTCTCAAACACGTCAAACAAAGATATTATTATTAATATCTCTGTTAACAATTTGTAACACTAGATAAAATATTATATTTGTTAATTAAAATAAATAATTGTTTCATAGAAACGAAGTTATTTATATAGGAAACGTGTATCAAAGTCTTTATAGGGTAGCCCAAGACTTATAACATGCATGAGCAAACTCAAGTGATCTTTGCATAATGCAATGGTCTAAAAAAGGAGTAAAATAATAATTTTCAGGCATATTCTAGTGTGGATGATAAAAAAAGTCGGATGATTATCAATATAAATTTTTAAAAATATATATGTGTCACTATCAGATACAATATCTGTCATGGGAAGGACCACAGATATTTCTAGTATAGTCCATTTGAATAAATGAAAGAAACTGATGTAGAACATATACACAACTTTCAAAAATTTGATAATGTCTGGAAGTTCTTACGGTGGAATTGGTGAACATTGCATTGTGTAAAATGATCACTTAAGACAGCTCATACAGGTCATAAATCCTGGGTCACCCTATAAAGACTTCTATACACGTTTCCCATATAAATAGCTTCCTCTCTGTGACAGTTCAATAATTTATCTTAATTAATAATTATTCCTCTGTAGACAAAATCCAGTAATTTTGTTCTCAGAACAAACATATAAAAATATTGTTTAATAAATACTTGTTCGTTGCCACGAAATAAACCTGTATTTTGCCTTGTGTTGACCAGGTCTACTTTAAGTTTCGTGATAAAGACTTATCATGAATGAAGACGGCACGTTTTAAAATTGTAGCACATTACGGCCAAGCGTCTAGACTGGAAATAAAGACAGATGATTGTGTCGCTTGCTCGCGACAAGGGACGAAGCTAGTTTTGTGGAATTTCTTCTAAAAGTTTAATAAACTAAGCTGGCAATCGTTCGAACATGTAATACATGCTTACCATAAGCAAAGTTCGCAATATTCTGTCACACCGTAGACCGTTGTAAGTCGCGTAATATATCGCGTTGACCTTGGAACCAATATACTCTATACCTGCGCGATGATTTTGTATTTCATATACCTTATATTATTTATGAATTTAGCATTAACGTGGTAAATATTATTCACGGTTATCACAAAATTAGGCGTAAAACATAAACTATGTTATCTCTACGTAAGTTAAATTATAGTTTTATAAGCAACTTACTGTGCCAGCGCGGGTTCGCACGTCATGATGTCACTGACTTTTTGAATATAACTTTTTGAGTTTTACAACTTCTCCGTAGAAAGTAAATATTCCCCATAGAATATAAATATCTCATACCGTTAAGTTAACGTTTGTATAAAATGCATTGCTCGACCATTTTTTCGTCAACTTTAGTTGGTCACCACGAAAAGCCCTTTTATATTAACGGGATAATTATAATCTACGTCTACCCTGAAAGTCCATTCTAAATATATATAAAAAATGAGTAATTTCGGAGATTACCTCGTACATCCAAACTTTCAAACTTTACCTCTTTATATATTAGTATAGACTATTCGAATTTCGAGAGTATTAGAATCTCTCAACTTCACCGTTGATGAGATTCTGATATTAGAATAATAAAATATTAAATAATAATTTTACTCACATAGAATTAACATTGTTTAAGGTTTGCAATCAATTCATTTATCTTCGTATTTCTTGTTGATATACAGTATAATTTTTAATTGTATTTGTTGATTTTCGATAAAACATTATTCCTAATTACTTTACCATAAAAGTTTACTTTGTAACATTTTCTCTTCCTAATTTATACAATGTATAAAACTGAGAAGACTTCGATGGTTGGGTTATACGGAGAGAACTGAACATAAAACAATGAAGTCCCTGTTGAATACAAGACAAAGAGAGCGAAGAAACCTTGGAAGACATGTTCATACAGAAAACCATATTGGAGTGAAAACCAAAGACATATCTGCCTGAAGATCCAGAATCGGTGAGAGCCGGCACAAGACCATGATCAGTGGAGGAAGATTTCTGGTTTGTGTCTTCTGAGGTACAATGCCATGTTTTTACGACCTTTCTGGCCGACGCAAACATTTCGGATCCCATTGCAGGGTCCATCAACACTCACAACAACCCTGATGTTGGACCCTGCAATGGGATCCGAAACATCGGCCAGAAAGGCCGTAAAAACACGGCCTTTCTGGCCGACACAAACCAGAAGATTCTGGCCGTGAAAACCTAAGGACATTCTTAGTGGAGGAAGACTTTGAGAAAGTCTAGATCCACCAGGAGTTGTGAGACGATAGTGATAATGCTGATACTCTCTTCCTAATGTTTACAAAATGTTTTTACATTGTACTTTAATATCACACTGCGGGTGTCTATCGGGAATATTAACGACCCGATGGTAATCTGTACGTAAAATACTAATAAAATTAATTCAGTTACATAAACGTACCCTTGAGCTAGCTGAGAAGTAATATTCAATAAATAAATAAAATATTTAAAAGGTATTAAAAAATCATATAATATTGTATTATAATTAAGCTATAAACGGATGTAAACACCGATTTTCTCGTATTAAAAAGTAATACAATTTAATCAAACAATCAAATAACTGGAAACGTCGTAACATATTCGTTCACGCAAGCTCATTATTTTCTCAATCATTACCAACACGTTTCACGAAGCATTTCAGTCCAAAAATTTACGCGTTATATAATTTGACAGAGTAAAAAAAAAGAGATTGGTGATGTATTTATTTGGCCCGCTTCCATTTATTTTTAGAATCTCAAAATATTCATTTCAGAGTTGTCTCGGTATATATTTTTATATTAAATATCTAAATATGTTTAAATCTTTATGTATCGGCATAGCCTGTTTACACAGACAAGATTTTCGATTCGAGGCAATCTCTGAAAATCTTTGGCCTGTGTAAACGCCGTGTCTCAAATATTCGCCGTCAAGCATTACTTTTTGGTTCTTTAGTTAGGTGAGTTAGGTCTTCATAGAAGCCGTTAAAACTAAGTTAATGTTGGCAATTTAATAACTTCTATTTATCTACTTTTCAAAACAAATACTACTCTCTTTGTACTAATTCTAAATCTTTGTTTGTGATTGTGAGATTTATCTCAGTAAAATCTCTGAAATTTATCTCACCGTGTCTTGTTCCATGGACATGGGTCATTAAAGCATCTTTATATAGTCTTCTTATACAAAATGTAAATTTTTTTTATTTATATTCCAACTTGGAAACAGATTCTCCTCTTTATTTTATTTACATATATTTTTTGTAGATACGCGTTAGTTTATTAATTATACTATTGCGTGATCATACTATTATACATCAATATTAAAAACCCCAAAGAGACATAATGCAAAATCTCTAAACTCCCAAACCCTGTTGCATAAAATCACATATCTTGTAATGTATCTATTTAAAGATAAACACATTAATTTGCCAGTTAGACAGACATGCAACAGATCGCCCCGACTTGTACCACTTTGAAGTGTCTAATTTGACCCCATAAATTATCATGTAAATTGTTTTTAACTGGACCTGGCACTGTCGGATACTGTGATCAGATAATGTGTGTGAGGTAATGCTCACAGGGTGGAATGGTGATGTTGATATATGATCATTTTCTCTTCTATTTTGGATATCCTTTATGTAAATCACAATTAATGTAACGTGGTAAAAACAAATTGATTTATTTCTTTATTGCGGGCGTTGAATATCGGGGCAATATAGCAATACTTTTTTAATTACTGAATATAAAATAATAAATATGGATATTGAATAAATGTGAAATAATTTTGTCGTTGATGTTTTCATAAAGCATTAATTTTATAAATAAATGTATTAATCAATTAGAAAAAAAAGAAAAGAATACAGAAAAAACAAATTAACGAATAAACATTTAAGCTGCTACCGGAATTCTAACCAACGGACCTCCACTCTATCCGGGAATGGCGCGTTATCCCATCTCACCACGGGAGCCTTGGTAAATTATTAGAACTGTCTTCTGAAATTGCAGCTCCACAATAATAAAGTTTTTTCTTTAATATTTATAATAATTTTGTGATTGGACGAAATTATTATTTTCGGAAAATTATCAAACATTGTAGGCGTTGAAAAATGTGGTTTATACAAAGTGTGTTAATTTTTTTATAATAATTATCTAATTAATGCATTTCTTTTAGTACCGTACACCTATATTGTAAACTCTTGTAATATTTTACAAATTAGCAGAAACCAAAGATGCTTTACCTACTCATGTAATTCTCAAAAACAGGCCAGTGGAGAACCTACCGTTTAAAAAATATTTATTATATCTCTATGTAGTAATAAATAAATTTATCCATGTATGTAGTAACTAATAATTTAAAAAATTAAGATAAATTATAGAAGTCTCACAGAGACGAAACTATTTATATGGCAACGGGTATGAAAGACGTTATAGAGAGGCCCAGGGCTTATGATCTCTGTGAGATGGCTTAAATGATCACTTTACCCAAGCAACGTTCACCAATTCCACCGTAATACACACATGTATGATATTGATTAGTATTCTTTCAAGTATTTGAAATTTGAAGGGACTAAGAAAATTGCTTTATATATTTATTGTATTGCTTAATATTTCACTTAAAAAATAAAGATTAATTAAATAAATAAATAAAAAAAATAAAAAATAAATAAAAATAAAAAATAATTAACAACTACAAAATCATAGCTGACCATAGATGTCCCTAGCATAGAACCTTCAAATAATTGAAATAATAAGTATTGATTTAGAACATATAATTTTAAAAAAATTACACACATAATATAACTTTTTCAAAAAATTTGTTAATGTATGGATTAACTTACGGAGGAATTTCTGAGCGTTGCACTGTGTAAAGTGATCATATAAGTTAGCTCATACAAGTCATAAGCCCTGGGCCCACCCTATAAATTCTTCCATACATGTTTCTCATATAAATGGTTTCATTTCTGTGAGACTTCTATAATTTATCTTTATTAATAGTTATCCCTCTATGGACAAAATCCAGTAATTGTCTTCTCAGAACATACATATAAAAATATTATAAAAATAAATAAATGTTAAATAAATTATCGCTATTTGTACGATATACTTTTAACGATGAGTTTATGCCATATGCACGCATATTTATGAATGAACTAATTTTGTATTCGTTTAGCACTTTGTGCTGGTATTGAATAGAACCATATTATCCAACCTACTTAGGTATATGTTATACCGATACTAAAATTTCGTTTATAAATTTGGTTGTTTATTAATTAACTTCATATCTTAACAATCAGAATAAAAAGTAGGACAGTGTAGTGTGGACAAATGTATTAGCATAATGATAATTAATGTAAAATATGAAATGATGACGTTGCGAACGTCTAAGAAAAAAAAATAAAAAAAACTTAATAGCTCGAAAAGTCAATTCTTATTAATACACGCGTGGGAATTTGTTTAATTAATAAATTAAATAATTAAGCATGTTTTGGTTTACATGACCGTGCAAATTTTCCAAGCATTGCTTTTTGGGCTATTCTGCCATGTGTACCTGACCTTTCTGACCGACATTCCCCACGAATTCATTATAGGGTCCAGCATCAGGGCTGTTGCCGCTGAGGTAATCAGATATTCTGGTGATAGATTCATCGGCTTTTTATCTTACCACATCCAACAACTTCTCTGATCATCACTCGACGATTAAAATAGTATTAACACCACGTAAGGAGTTACAAACTATAAATATTGAACCTAACCTAACCTAAACTTCTTGAAAAGTAAACGTGTGCTGGAATTTGTTGTAATGCATACAAAGTAATCTACTGATGTGCATTAGATAGCCACAATATTAATGCTTGCAATTATACCCGCAGGGTTGACTTTGATTCTAGCAACGATCAAGTAATAATTCTTAGTCTTGCGTATATTTACTTTGAGTACTTAGTATAAAATTGCAATTAGACGATAAGATAAAATTAAACACACAATAACGGATATAAGGGGTTATACCACCTAAGGAGCCTAAAATTATAAAATGAAAAGTAAAAATTGGGTAATTTTTAAAAGGAGCGAATTATTTAGTCTCATTCTTTTTATTGGGAAATTTCTTTAAAAAAATAGTGGCCGCTTAAAAACTAAAATGTAGTAAATCCGATTTGGAAAAGAATCTTTTTTGTGAAATTGAGAGCAATTTAAATTTAAATTTAAAGATTGCTTATTGGATTTAAAAAATCAATTTAAGACATTTAAGATATTTCTATTTTTATATACTAAGACATTTATGTACACTAGTATATAAATATCTTATCTTGCTTAATATCTTATATATAATACGCAATATAATATAAGCGAAAATATCTTATGTTTCTCGGGTGGAAAATATTAACTTTTGGAATACTATAGAATTGCAATCCCTTAGAGTTAATATATTTATCCAACCGGTTTTGTAAACAAACATTTTCTTTGTAAACTTTTTGTTTAAATAAAATCATTTAAAAAATTAAAAATTTAAACATATTACCAGTAGCTAGTTTACTACTTGACTGATGGGTTAATTTTGTTGGTTATTTGTGATATTTCAGTTATTTTAACACGATTTATATATATCTAACGATTCCTTACTATCTTATTTCAAACATTATTAACATGTAAAATAAATATTATTTAATATTTCCGAATAACTTGTTTCGCAAATAAATGATCTAGAAATAGGTACTTGAGATTAGAAAAAGTGTTAAATTTAATTCAAATACAGACATTAAATAGTAATAATTAAATATAATTTGAAAACAGTTCTCTTTCAAATTCTTGCTTAACCTTTTAACCATCCACTTCTTATAATTTGGTAATGTATAATTAACTCTTCCGAACCCCCTCTCCCCTTCCAATCCTTTTTCTTTACCCTTTCCTAGTGTTGATCTACATATATTTTAACCTTAGTAGGTTTATAACTCATCCCGAAGAAGAGAAACCTGTTAATTTTGTAATTTTTAATATAATAAAGTAGTGTAAACTAAATTATTTAACTTTAATTCATTAATTATATGATTACAAAATAAGAACTTACCTTGAGAAGTCTATTTTCAAAAATTACATGAAAAAATATAGTTTTTTTTAAAAACCACGCTTATACTTAAGTGTACTAAAAAGTAAAAAAATAATTTTCGGAAAAAAAAATTGCTTCACTCTTAAAATTAAAGGTGAGCGCTATCGATATTCATGTAGATGGAGGGAAAGCTCCCACACTTTTATTTGTACATTAAAATTTAAGCGTGGTTTTTTAATAATATTTATTTTCATGTAATAAATAGTTTTTTACTTTTTAGTTTCAAAATTATCGTAGCGTAAAATATCACTTCAGTAGAAAACTAGCGCCATCTTTTGGTGAGCTTATTAACTTATTTTCAACTCTTTTTTTCTGAATGCGCTTGTGAAGTATATAATTTCATACAAAATCACTAAATTATGATAGATTAATTGATTAATTAGTGAATCTGATAATTGACTCATGTACTGTCATGTGTGCGAAATTTGTTTTGACATTGAGAAGCGGGTGAAATATCGATTATAAGTTTTCGTCCGAAAAACAGACAAACGGACAAACAGACAAGCAAAAAGGTGAAGCTAATATAAGCATGGTAAATGTTGATTAATTTATGTGTATAAAAAAAAATGTTTTAGATGTTTTCGGAAATAGAATCGGCTTAAAAGGTTCCTGTACGGAGTAACTTTGTGATCCGGGAAAGGTGCATTTTAGGGAGTCACTTTGTGATCCAGGGGTCACCCTGTGAGGTAGTACAAATGACGCGCTACAGGTATGTAGGCGCAGTCCATTCATTGAGCTATCGTTTTTTCATTCATTCATCAATCGTCTCGCAGCCAGCTCACGTCGTCGGCCGTCAGCGGCTGCCAGGAGTCCAGCCAGCCCAACCGGTACTGCGTGCGTGAAAGGCTTTTATCACAATCGGAATACTTGGTCGCATTCCCGACTAATTGAAGTGGCCATTGTAATAGGTATCTGGACGTGGAATGGGCGAGTAGCAATTTGCTACGCGTTCATTTGAGCTGCTACCCTGGCAAGAGATATTCGCCGTCGCGATTTGAGCACTCCCAATATCCAATTTGATCGCAGCATTATTGAAGGGCTATTAATAAATAATTTCTTCAAACTACTGCGCGAGTTTGTAATAAATGATTTATGATTATTTTTTTAATCACATATTGAAAAGCTTGGAAATGTAAGTGTAGGTTGGTAATACTTATTATTATTATTACTTATTACAGATAGATTCTTACTTAACCTGTGTGTCGAAAGTATTCAAGTAACAATGTCCTTATATCAAAAGTTATGAAGGTAAGCGACTTCAAATCTGCTTTGTCTTCCAATATTTCTGACTTATTTTTTGTAACGTGTTGGACCATCATTAACGTAACTTATATCAAATATTTAAGATTCATTCGTTTTGATCCAATCAAAAGAACATTATTGGAGCCTTGCAAAATTATGAATCAGAGTAGCTTGTTGGTCTTGTGGTTAGGACACTCGCCTCGTGATCCAAAGATCGCGGGTTCGAACCTCGCTCCAGACTAGCAAGTTAGTCCTATTTTCATAGCACAAGCGTTTAGCTTAGTTTGAAAATAGTAAGAACATTGATGTGACACGTATTCCGTGTTCGCATCTTTTTTTAATTTAAAAAAAAAGATTTATTTTAAAAGTTGAAGAAGATGATGATGATGATTATTATGATGATGATGATGATGATGATTATGATGATTATTATGATGATGATGATGATGATGAAGATGAAAACGATGATAATGTTGATGAAGATGACAACGACGATGAAGATGAAAAAGATGATGATATCATCATTGATTAAGATGATGATGATAATGATGTTAATGATGATTGAGATGTTGATAATGATGATGAAGATGATGACGGTGATGATGACGATAAAAAAATCGTTGATATAATAGTACTGCTCAATTTACATACATGTTTTTATTGCAAAAAACTGAAACGGAATTAAAAAATATGGCTGAGTGTTCCGGCCCGGAACGTAGGCGCGTTGCACCATTGATCTGCACAAGTGGCGCGTAAGCTGTCACTTCCTGCGCGCGTGCCACGCCACGCCACTCGCCCCGCGCTCGCACACGCCGCCGCGGCAACCACATCTGCGGCGTCACCCGCTGTCTGGCGTGTGATCTAAATATCCTGGCCACGATGATTTAGGATTATTGGGCGGGCGGGCGGCACGGGACACGGACGAATATATCACTCCGCCGGTGACAGCGTCCAGTGGACTGATCGGGGATATAAAGAAAGCTGATCGGGGACCGGGACACGGCCGTCGGTCAAGGATCCGCCGCTGGTGATTGGGTCGCAGGTCAGATTCGCGCCAAGCGGATAGAGGCCGTACCCTTTTCTTGAATTAAATTATATTACCGCCGCGTTCGTCATCCGTCAATCGCTGAATTGTTGAAAAATAAACATCCACTTACTGTATGGAAATAAATGAAAATTGCAAAAGGTATTGATAATAAAAGACTTTGATAATATAACAAAATGAGCTTGGCATTATAACATATAAAAAATGAACTAATACATTCCTCATATATAGAGCCAATAGCAAATTTAAATATAAAAGGTGATTAATTTAATTTTTAAATTTTATTAATTAAGTTTATAATCGCATATTCCGAGGCGGACCGCGTGGAGAACAAACACACGTGCGGACAATCCGTCGAATGTGGCGCGTTGTATTTAAAAACATGAGACGCGACGTCACCGATTTTACGCTGACGTAAGTTCCGCGGGCGGAGAACCGAACAGACGCCGAAGCGAGCGTTCCGCCGGCGGAACGCCCGATCATCCGCGTAGCGTGTATACGACGAAAGACACGCCCAGTGTGACGTCGGCCTTAATCATTTGATTTGACCCTTACTGAAGCAAATAAGTTTTTAATATATTATATATATTAAATGATGCTCCAACGTTTAACAGAAGGAAAATTAAAAATATCGAAAAAAATATAAATTCCATATCTATTGGTATTAGGACTTTGTTGTTTCAAAATTTTTGACTTATAATTAATACAGGATCTTTAAAATATTGTGGAATAGCTTTGTTACACCCTGTATAAAGAGAGTTTATCGGGAGCCGTGACACGGTCAGAGTTGCACTCGATGATGTTGATGGGGTTACAGGTCAGATTCGCGTCAAGTGAACAATGAACGTACCTTTTCTTGAATGAAATTATCTGCCATTGTGTTTGTCGTTCATCACTTAAATAGCTGAAATATCAATTTAAGGCTTGTAAATTGCAAGAAAGAACAAGGCCAAAAAAATTAAGATATCACAAATTATTTATTTAATAACATTTTTTCCATATTTATAAAAAATGTTTTTTTTTATTTTGTCTTATAGCTTGAAGTTTTCAAAATAATTTCGGTCATCATTGATTCAAAAATTTAAAAATTGACCTCAGTTTTAGCAATTTGAAACTTGCGTGGGAGTTACATTTTTGAACGAATTTCATTATTCTTTTGCGTTTTTTTCGAAATCTCATTTTCAGACTGGTGAGGAAAATAGTTAAAAATCAATGAGCCATTTTTTTTAATTTTGCATATTACTTGCTAAAAACATTATATCTACATTGTTGCATAGATTTTTTTAAAGAAAATTTTGAAAATGATGTCATTTGCAGAAAAACATTTTTTTGGATATGCATAGACATTACATCATTTAACAAGAAAATAATTCATTTTTTCATTTTACTCAAACCCTGGAGACATGATTATCTCCACAAGCTGCGCGCATCACGGAACATCTTAACGGAACAGCCATTTTGAAATTTTCTAATAATTTGTGAAAAATAACTAACTAATAAGCGGTAAACAATGATAATTAAATGAATTTTGTTTGTAAAAAAGTTACGTAAAAAAATAGAATTATAATTGATGCCCTTATAAAAACTTTTTCAAAATTTTATTTTTCACGATTTCAATGTTTTTTTCAATTAGGTTTGTTTTTGGCACCTTATAAGATGTTTGATTGCATCAAAACTGATGACATTGCGAACTAAAAATATGAATGTCACATCGACTAAGAGATTCAATTTAGATTAGGAATTGTAGTTGCTTCGCACAAACAGAATTTCCGCTTTAATTAATTAGTTTCTTTTATTTAAATTGTAAATTTATAGGTACCTTACTAAACTGTGATCAATACTAGAAGTATTCAGGATTGCGTTACCAAAATTATGATCATAGAAAATGGAATTTCGTAGCTGTGGCGTAATTTTTTTTAAACTAAAGTAAAATTTTTGATATTTTGGTCAGATATAAGGTACCCTATAAGCCCTCCGAGGGATGGATATAATTTTCGTAACACGATTGCATTAATCTGTCTTTCAGGAATTTTGCGCGAAAAATGAGACAGTAGTCATTCAAACCGTCATTGAGTAATTGTGCTCAGAGTTAAAAATTATAATACACTTTTGCCAGAGTAGGTTAATTTGTAACGATTATTATAAATATTTTGAGTTTGTCCAAATGTTTCAAAACACAGTATTTTGTCACAGGGACATCATTAATCAAGACATCTATAGATGTCTCACAGAGACTAAATTATATTTTTTATGGGAAATTAAGTTATCACTTAAGCCAGCCGTACGGCAGGTCGTGAGCCCTACGAACACCTAAATACTTCCATACCTACTTTCCCAAAAAAATATATAATTTCATCTCTGTGATACATCTATAATATATATAATATAATATCTTGAATGATGATTATGTTACAGTTTTTCGTTCCGAATTTGTTGCCTTAATTAATAACTCATTTTTTAAAAATCAACATGATGACAACATGATTGATTCGTGTAGTGCTCATCGTAATACATCTGCCTCACTCTTTAGGGATTGTATCTTATGAGAGCAAGTGAGAAAAAGGTAAGTACGTAGGTACGTCAGGATTCTATGGTTTTTATATTATGTATATCTTGGAAGACATTATAATTAAATAATATGCACTAAAATGTTATTTTTAAAAAGACAGTAAAATGGGAGTAAAATGAGCATGGCTAATTAATAATGACTTGAACATATTAAGGTTCATTAGTAAAGGTAATCAGTTTTTTTCCTTTTTTTTGTAAAGTTGACAAATTTGAATTACGTGTTAGTTAAGGCAACGATTTATATTTTAATTAACAGAATTGTGTAATAATCTCAAATTGGCGAAATTCTTTATCAAAGATCAAATTACTTTTTGCCCAAAAAAAAAAAAAATCTCAATACGTCAATCAAAAAGATACTCGTCATGAATTTTGACATACGATGAAGTTATTTTTAAACAATTAGAATAATTATTATTCCCAATTTTATAAACAGATACCTACGTAAGTCTATTCTTTCACGTTGAAAATCACCGGAAATGTTTAATCTTTTTATTTACCGATGAAGACATTTACAATTATTTACTCTGAAATTTACATGCCACATCCCCAAATTATTATACCTGCATCGCAGGGTTAATAAAAAAGATTTTCGTATACGCCTAGTACCACAGATTAGACCCGTGGTCGTTAAACGGTGAACCGTGAAATATTTTATTTAAATTAATTAATAATATACGAAGGCATTTTAGATGTAGAAAATAGAAAGATTTATAAAATATCTATTAAATGCCGAAAAGTAAAAATGTTTCTATAAAATATTATTTAACAATATTTTATACGAAAGTGTGTTTTAAAAATACAGTTACTGGATTTTGTCCACAGAGGGATGATTAATTAATTAAGGATAAATTATAGAAATCTCATCAATTATAAATTATAAATTAATAAATTATAAAAATCAATCTAATTCATATATGGGAAAAGTCTCTTATCTTCCTGAGTGCCAGACAAACTTTTTTTGGAGTTTCTTTTTGAAAGTATTATAGTGCACTACTTGAAGATGACTTTGTATGGGAAAAATAGTAAAAAAAAATTTGCACTAGAAAAACTGGTTTTTCACTATGTCCTATATAAAGGACATGGGTATTAAACTAACATGTTATTTATAAAGGACATAACCTATTCTTACGTTTGATTCAGGAATCATGGAAAAATTATGAGCATTAATAAATAAATTTTAGTTTTGCATTCTTTATTTCTATTATTTTTTTAAAACTAACAGAAATTCAACATTTTTCTGGAATTTTTTTTATCTAAAACTAAACAAAAATCTAAAACAAAAATTTAAAAAAATATATCAAAGAAATAGGAATATTAGAGATTGATCAGTTACTCTTAAACCTTAAGTTACATGAACTTTATTTTTAACAGCCTTCATGAAAATTTGTGAAACAATTTCGATTAGACGTAAAACACAAGTGAATTTCGCATTTTTTGGTTTGCTATTATCGGACCTTTCCATTTTGCAGACCAATACATGGATATTTGAGAATACTGTAATACGGACATGATCATGGTAATTCCAATATAGACCTTAAGCTCTTTTAAAGTCTGTCCAATAGATTCTCCTGTCTCCAAAACATATGTCCTATTGGTACAGTTTACCATTTTGGTAAGAATATCATCATCTACCTATTGGTCATAGAATTAGTACCACTCCCATTTCTCAGTATTTTTCTGAATGTAAGCTGGTTGCCTTAAATGTCTTATTTCTGATTCCAGCCTGTAGTGTACCCAAGTGTCCTGAATTCCAACGTTATTTTGTCTACTTCTAATAGCTATCTTTCGGGTAAATAGATAGATCTTGCGACCCTTTGCCTCTACCACAACCACGTCCCCCCCCCCGCGAGATGTACTTCTTGCGAGTCCTCTTGTTCGTAGTAGATACGACGAAATTGAAGTGGTCTGACAGTGCTGGAGAATCCAATGAAGTTACCAAAGCTTCCTCTTTCTCATCCGAGCTACTGAATTCACCATTCCGATGGTCCCTTGAGCTTTGGTTTAATTCTGGTGGAACAAACTCTGGATCTTCATCTGAATTGTCCCCAGAATGGTCGAAATCGGAGTCGCTTAAAATTTATATTATATAATTATCTGTTACCACTAAAAAACATAAAATAGTAAAGGAACCACTCAATGTACTTTACAAAGTACATGGGAAGACAGTCTAAGAAAATATTAATTACATGCTGTTGTGCTTTGTATAGGACATAGAAAAGAATTTAAACCCCAAATGCCCATTTATTAGTTTTTCGAGAAAACAATACGTTAAATCATTAGTTCTGTATACTAATATGTAGTTTACCACAAAAAAGTACATAATTATGAAATAATTCATTTGATGAAAAAAGATTTACTTACCTTTGCGCGGACGCACGCTCCCAACTTTGCTTACCGATGCCATTTTAAAACAATTACATAATGACATTTGAATTTTTTATATTTTATCATAGCCTAAGAAGGCAATAGATGTCACTGGTAAAATATTTTTATTTTGCCAATTTAAACGAAGACCACAGATTTTTTTTATTTGTTACGTACTATGTATAGGACAAATGTACCCAGGAGGTTAAATGATGGATCAGGGCTTACAACCTGTATGAGCTGGCATAAGTATTCACTCTACACAATGCAACGTTCACCAATTCCATCGAAGAAACATCCACAGGTTATCGATTTTTTTAAAGTTCTATATATATGTTTAAAATCAGGAATCATTCATATATTTCTATCTCTATTTCGGTCAGTCGGTCTATAGGTTACAACTCTCGCCTTGTGACCCAGTGGTTGGTGATTCGAGCCCCGCTCCAGGAGACAGCAAGTTAGTAAATTAAAAAAATGGGAAAAATATTGATGCGACACGTCTTCCGTGTTCGTATCTCTATATTTCTTTTAAATTAATAAAAATTATTGATAATTTTTTATATCTACATATTTATTTGATTCTAGATGATATTTGTCTGATTCTAGGTAATATTTGAAAACACACAATGGGAGGACCTAAGACGTAGTAAGCATTTCTGCGAATCTTAAAAATACATTTCATCCAAAATAATTTTCTTACTGAAAATCAATAAAGGTAATGGAAATGTATTTCAGAAATCCTCTCAATGACAAGGCTAAAATATTTTATTGCCATTCATAAATGAATAGATGAATAGATTCTAATAAATCGTATCTCTGAATATTTTTTATATTTTTAAATACATCGGAACGAGTGCTCGAGTTAGCTAATGGATAATAAAGTTCATATTAGACGGTCGGGTCAATTATTCGCAATAGCTTGAGGGTGAGTTTGATATGTGTGAGTAAATTTTACCAGTTTCAGTATTAAGTTAATTTCTATTATTATTTGTGTATAATTTTAGATCTATTCTTTTTATTGGAAGATTTAAAAAATCTAGAAATAAGTCTTCTTCGGCGGTCCTTCGAAGATAACGTCTGCCATAATATGAGCCCTATTCTGGAACCGAACACACATGCATTCGGTGGGTAGTGTGGTTTTGAGAGAAGGGTTTTCCTCCTCTTCCTTCCTGTTTCTTCTTTTTCGGAAATTGCATCGGCTCTATTGTGTTCGCTTATTTCCCTGGCATAGTACACTTTATGACACCATTGTGCCAGTTCATGGGCCGCGATTTCTTAGTTTTCAGGATCTAATCCACATGCGGCTATAAAACACTCATGTTACATAGCCATAAGCTATAAAACACTCATGTTTCATAGCCATAAAGTAGTGTAGGTAATACTATGGCTTTATAGAATGAGTATGGCTAGCTTCTTACTTACTTTTAGCAATAAGTAAGTAACAAACTAAACAGGCCGCTTCCCCGCATGAGTATGCAAATAGGATAGAACACCACACTTCTTTCCTGGTATACCCGTCTATTTTCATACATCTTCTCATGCACGCTTTTTGGTTGATAAAGCTTTCAACAGCGCAGCCCTCTAAAAAAATAATTAATGGATGTTGATCCGATGTGAATAAAAAATTAGCCAACTGTTTGGGAAGGAGCGGACGTGAAGGCTAGACTATCGACGGGTGACACTATTGTTACTCTGCCGGATAGACTGCTCCACTGCTCAGGTCTTAAGACAATAGGAGTCCTCGACAGACCGTCGACAGGCCAGCTTTATAATGCGGCATTGTTCCGAACCAGAATTATATATTTAATAATTCCACGGCGTAGGGAAAAGGACAATTATTATCATTGAATGACGTCGATTGTGTGGGACAAAACGAAATATGGGAATAAATAAATAAATAACCGGGTCCACGGCTCCGCCCCTTCTCCGTATAAACTCCTTTCAAATATATGTTAATTTGCCTCGGAGTCTAATTTACACTCTGTCTTATATATAAATCATTTCCGCTATAAATAATCTTTGTCTTTGTAATCCGATACAGTATTCTGGTGTTCATTTAATTTGTTTGTAAACTTTTAAATTTACTTTCATTTAAATAATAAAAATGATTCGAGACATGTTTTATTTATTGACATGTCTTGATTTTTGCAAAGTACTGTAGAAAAAACAAAACTGTGCATCTTTCGACGTACTCTGTAAATCTGTGTTAAAAATTTATGATGATCAAATGGAAACGTAAAATATATACGGAAAATGTCATCAAAATATTGAAATACTTGTTTTGTACAAACATATGAAATAAAATTTTATTGATTTCAATATATACCAGATATATAATCCTTTTAAAATAACTATAAATTATTAAATTTAGATATTAAAATAAATTATTGCATAAAATTAAATTTTGTAAGACTAGGTTTTTTGTATTTTGTAGGTTTTGTCGGGTCCAATTAATTTTACTCACACATATTAGGTCCTTACATATGAAATTGGCGTTTAGTATGGGAGGAACATAAAGCCGATTTTTTTTTATTATAATATATTTATTTAATCAAAGTATGTACCATTGTTATCTATGGACTTTTGCCATCTCATAGGTAGTTCATCGATCCCTTTACTAAAAAAACCATTCGGAAGGGCATCAATAAAAATGGGGATAAGGAGGATGGGAATCGGAGTGCAAGAAGAAAAAATTTAGAAAAAATGGTAATCTGTTGGGGCAAGGTCCGGAGAGTACGGTGGATGTCTTAGACATTCCAATTGAAGCTCCTCTAATTTGGTAGCCGTCTGTTGTGCAGTGTGTGGTCTAGCGTTATCATGAAGCAGCAGTGGCCTAGAGCGATTAACCAGCCTCGGTTGTTTAGCAGCTAGCTTTTCCATCACGGTTTGCAGTTGCTGACAATAGACATCTGCCGTAATCGTCTGGCCAGATTTAAGAAAGCTGTAGTGAACGACACCAGCACTAGTCCACCAAACGCTCACAAGTAACATTTTTGGAGTCAATTTTCGCTTGGGGCATGGTTTGGCTGGTTCGGCAGGGTTCAGCCATTGCGATGAGCGCTTCCGATTATCGTACAGGATCCACTTTTCATCACAGGTAATGATTCGATTTAAAATCCCTTCATTATTGTGCCGGTTGAGTAATGCAACGCAGCAGTCAACGCGCGTTTGTTGATTTGCTTCACTCAATTCGTGAGGTACCCACCTTTCAAGCTTTTTCACCTTACCAATTTGCTTCAAGTGGATTAAAACAGTTTTATCACTAACACCGCAGCCTGCAGCTAACTCGGATGTGGTTTGCGATGGATCCGCTTCCACAATAGCCTTCAATTCTTCATTATCAACTTTGGTCTCCGGCCGTCCACGGGGCTTGTTCTGCAGGTCGAAATTTCCAGAACGAAAACGTTGGAACCAAAAACGCACTGTGTTTTCTTTTGCGGCACCGTCGCCATACACATCATTAATCCTTCGAGCCGTTTCTGCAGCACTGGTGCCACGGTGGAACTCGTACTCGTAAATAACACGATATTTCAAGTTTTTCATTTTGTAAACTGAGTGACGCAAAGAAAAAAACAATTGAGGAAAAAACAAATTAATTATAATTTTGAAAACACAAATACATGAGTAAATAGCTGTAAAATTTGGATTTGGAATTCCTAACCAAAGAGAAGATATTTGAGATCAAATTTGCCAGTACGGCAAAATGCCAATTTCATAAGTAAGGACCTAATATTTCACTGACTAAAAAGTGATACCTTTTTGGGTGACTAATTTAAAAATGGCATCAATGAGATTTTTTCCGTCATCTTTAGTTTTGAGATGTATCACTTTTACGACATTTTTTTCTTTTTAAAAAAAATAAAGATGCAAACACAGAGTCGTGTCGCATCAATATTCTTATTATTTTCAAATTAAGCTAAATGCTTGTGCTAAAAAATTGGATTCACTTGCTGGTGTTCCGGAATGGGACTTAAACCATTTTCTTCTACTACCATACCATAATTTTTCCGTTCACGCATAATAAAATAACATTTAATATAAAAACAATCGCATTCTAACTTAATCGGGCTATTATAATTAACAGAATAAGGAAAAAAGATCACGATGCTCAATTTAAAACATTATTGTTGTAAAAAATTATTGGATATTGATCTGTTCGAGTGCAGCCACACAAGATTAAGAAAAATTTTGAGTGCTGACTTTTTTTCTACTCAATAATTAAGTCTCTTTTTCTCTTGTTCATTCTTTTTGTATTATTTTTAACATGCCTATGTTTTTCTGTTAATAATTAAATTTCTTTTTAATTTGTTTAAATTTTTTATTATTTCTTATTATATAATTCTTAACTTGCCTAAGTTTAATTCATAACATATTTATAATTACTAACATATTTCTAAATGTGGAGACCTGTAATTGGCCATCTATATTATATCAATGTTTTCAATGCTTCTTTGTTGTGTTTTTGGTCTTCGATGAATAATAAATAAATAAAATAAATATAAATAAATCATTTAAAACAAAAATTGAATGTGTTTTACAGGATAATCTCGCTGAAGTAAATTTTCCAACAGTATGAAGTGAATATGCTCCGCCATCATGTGGAGACCCTAACTTTCTTGATACCTGTCTTCCATGAATTCTTGTTCATTACTCAAATCACAAGGATTACCAGCGAATAAACGGCGAGCCATAGGAAGTGGCTGCAGAGATAACGGACCCTGCGTGTCGGACAATTGCCTGACAGCCAACTGCCCGAGTTAGATCAGCCATACTCAACCCGCGGACCCGTTGAGTATGGCTGATCTAACTCCTAATCGTTATGGAGTTTTACCTTCCATCATCAGCTCACCTGAATAACCTTAAAGAATACAACTATTGGTCTATTTGTACCTATGAAATTTAAAGAATTATCCTCCGACTCCTAACCCTTAAGGTATTGTACTTTCTATCACCAGCTCATCAACATGAGATGATTGATGACTACCAGATGCAAATACTTGAATAGCTTTAGAAAAAAAATATGAAACACCTAATGCGTGCCTATAAAATCTGAGGGTTGTCGATTTCCCTGGGATTCCATGATCAGATCCTGACTTGGTGACAATGAGGCTACCTCAGGAGTATATTATTTAATCGAATAAAAAAAGAATTTTGAAAATCGGTCCACAATTGACCGAGAACTCTTTTGAACATACATACAAAAAAAATACATACAGTGGAACATAGAACCTCCTCCTGTTTTGAAGTCGGTTAAAAATCAAAACAGCAATTTGAGTTGTAACCCGTCAAAAATGACGGTACTTTAACATGTCGTTTCTTAAGGAATAAGTATTTATTTATTTATATAAAAAATTGTAGAATGTTTACGTAGAAAAATACAATTTTAAGTAAAAAATGTACATAATTTTTTTTACGTAAAAAAAAGAAATTTTTTACTATACAGAAGTTATAAACGTTTCACGAAATTACGGGGACAGACGGACGGACGAACAGAGAGACAGTGAAATTATTATAATTGGTATAAATAATGTAATTTATAAATAATTTTGCAATGTATAATAACATTTTTTAATTGAAAAAAAAAATTGAATAAAAATTGGGGGTTGGTGTTTACCAAGGTGCGAGCCGGTTGATAAAATTTTAGCAGCACAACACTATCACTGTTGTAGGTGCGCGTTCCGGGCCGCGGCGGTGCGCAATGACACCGCTGATGCGGGGTGCTCGGACAATATTGATGGCGTTCTCTTCTCGCCAGCGGTCATGAGATTCTCCGCGATACAAAACCAAATCGAATACAGCAGCCGGACCGATCTGATCTCCGATACCTAATCGTAATGAGCCCCCGGGGTAGGAGATAACCGAATCGCTCACAGGCACCGCCGCGGTGGCTGGGGGAGCTCGCAACGCATCCTTCATCCGATCTGCAGGCGATAAGTTATGGAGCTAATTCAGAGGCAGGGTTGGAAAGGGAGCGTGAAGAGCATACACTAAATATATTTCAGCATGTTCTTAGAACACAATGACAGGGGTTTTGTCCGCATAGCGACAGGTGACGACATCGAAGTTGTATCAAATAATGTAAATGAGTAATTAAGATTATATGAGGGGTATAAAAGCAAAGGCAATCCAAAAAAAATTAATGCAGTCATCGAGGATTACTAATTAAGAATGTACTGAATTTGAGATTTTTTATAAAATATAGCCTGTAAATTCATAGGAAACTCGATTTTGGAAAGGATATATAAATAAAATCTACAATTCGGTACAGTCTAAATAAGTAATCCTCGGTAACTGCATTCAAAACATTGCTGCCTTTGCTTTTAAATCCGTCATATTATATACAGAGACGAGGCTTATTTAACTGTAATTTCTGATATTTTATACGCACCGTATGTATTACCGAGAAGCGAATCTCGACGTTTCGTTGGATACTTATCCAACGTCATCAGGAGGACGACCTTTACCCGCTTAGGTGGAGGTCGGACTGATTAAAGGTGCTGCTTTCCAGGGCGTAAAGGGCGAGACGAGGCTATTTATATGAGAAACGTATATGGAAGTTTTATATACGATAGCCTTGGGCTTATAACCTATGCAAGCTGGCTCAAGTGATCACTCTACATAATGCAACGTTCACTATAAAAGATTTCAAAAACGTTTCTCAAAATTGTGTTCTAAGAACAAACATATAAAAATATTGTTATAATGTAAATGAGGTAAATAAATAACATGTATACAACTTTCCGAATTTGATAGATGTGAGGTGGAATCGGTGAACGTTGCATTGTGTAAAGTGATTTAAGCCAGCCTTAAAATAAGTCGTTAGCCATGTAAACAACCGATAAGGACTTCCATACCAAATTTTCCATATAGATAATCTAATTTAAAAATTCACTTAACTTAATTTTTTTAATGTCAATTTTTCCGTCTTAGGGCCGTGGCAGGCTGTATCAACTTGCATTATGGTAACGACAGTTTAAACTGTGAATTTCATTTAAACCGGTGTGCATGCGTACTGCGTACTACGTGCGATTTTCGATGTGTGTCATTAGAAGCGCTTTTGTTCAATTTTTCGATATTATTATTTTTCGAACAACATGTAATTCAAATGAAATTAATCAAGTTTTGGTTACCAAAGACGATATCGCTCAGCATTCATTGTAACTGCGATTTCAGCGCCATTTATAAAAAAATATGATCCAATGGTACCACCATGCAAAAACCACACCATCCAGTGACTTTATACGGACGCAAAGACTTCTCTTGAATCTCTTGTGAATTACTTCCACACCAAAAATGACAGTTTTTTGTATTGACAAAGCCATTTAACAATAAATGATCTTCATCCGAAAAGGTGATATTTTTAGCAAAATTACGATAAATTTCATGTTGATCGGATCCTAATCAGCAAATTCACTGTGAGTAAAACCATTATCAATGTTTCTATCATTGGTAATGATTGATCCTAATACATTGCAATAATTATTTACAACAAGCCCACACAGATGTAGCTAAATATTTCACAAAAACATTCATAAAATCACAAAGTTGTGGCATAATTGGAAATCGAACCCAAAATCCCCGGTGTGAAAAGCAGTGTCTACTGATTACGAAAACGCTATTATTATTCAGTATATAATAGATATAGTACACAATAATTTTCAGATAGAGTCCTATCTAATTTTTTTTTGGGTTGCAATCCTAGGATTGGTGTGCAACAAGCACTCGATTTCTCCACTCCTCTCTGTCACCTGCCAGCTTCTCCGTTTCTTGGTAAGTGCTACAGCGCAAATCTCCGATAATCTGGTCTACGTAGCTTGAAACCGGGCTGCCTTTAAGATTATTGCCTTCGACATTTAAATTTTCGTAAAAAGCAAGCCCGAATGCCTTATCTTATGGCCTATCCAAATTGCTCATTGTTGGGCGATTCTGTTCAGGAGCCGCCTCTTTTCGCCCACCCTGCTCAACGCCTCGTCATTTTGAATAAGTTCTGACCAATAATGGATCCTCGCCATGCGCCTGTAGCACCACATCTCAAAGGCCGCCAGCTCTACATGCTCTGACCGATGGTCCATGTTTCGCTGCTATACGTCAGCACAATCCAGACAAGAGTTTTAAGCAAGTTCTTCCTAACCTTTAAATCAATGTTGGGGGATTCAAGGATCTTGGATTTTTTGTTGAAGGATGAGCCAAAATATTGAAGCAAATATGCCCTCATATCAATAGTTATGAAGATAAGCTACTTCAAGTGGCATTTTTTTTTAAATATTCCTAAAATAGTTTCTGTTATAGGTTGGACTATCATTTAAGTGGTGGTGACTACATTATTTTGATTGATTTACCTGAGTTGATTTAATTATCAAAAATAATTTTTACTATACTACAGTATGTGTTTACTGTATAAATATGAATAAAAACTATGCGAGTTAATGTTTCTACAAAGTGTCTTCAATCAGCATGTTCCATTTTTTCTTACCGCACTCCCGTACATCGGCCATTACATGAACCGACAAGAGATGCTTCTGATTTACGTTGGAAATATAAAAAAAATATCAGTCATTTGGCTAATGTATTATTCATAAGGGACTGTGGTACAATTGTAACATTTCAATGGAGTCTGATTTATCGTCGACTGCAAATTAATCTATTCACGTGAAGAACAGATGAAAAAATATTACGAATTTTGCATTTAAAGGTGTAGAGCATGTACCTACTTCTGTACTAACGTAATAAAAGAACTCACACGAAAAATGCGTTTATCACTCGTCCTCTACAGGTTGAATAAAAATCAACGCTTTCTGCTTGAGTACCAAATAATTATTCCAAATGTGTAGTTTTAAGAATAGTAAGAGTATTATTTTGACACGTGTTGCGTTTGAAATATGTATTTATTTCACTATATATACAGGGTGTACCAGAGCTAGCAGCAGAAAATTGGCCGGTAGATTTCTGCCTATTTTATGAGTCTAAAATTTTCAAGCAACTATGACCTAATATCAATGGTTATGGAGACATGCAATATCAAAGTTTGCATTTCTTTTAGAATATTTCTGACGTGTTTTTTGAAAAAAGTTGAACTATCATTACAGTAACTTATGTCAATTATTAAAAATTCATTCGCTTTAATACAAGTTGAATAAAATGATGAAAACCTTGTAAAAATTTAAAAAAGTTTTTTAACAATGTCTTTATCATTTTATTTAAGTTTTATTAAAGAATATGAATTTTTCATGATACTACATTTTCATAATGATAATTTTCGTAATGATACTACAAGTTTTTGCAAAAAAATAAGTCAAAAATATTGAAAAAAAATACAAACTTTGATATTGCATATCCCCATAACTATCATGGTTGCTTGAACATTTTAGACTCATAGCATGGGCAGAAATCTACCGGCCAAGTTTCTGCTGCTAGCTCTGGTGCAAATTTTGATTAATTTGTCGCCAAGCAGTTTAAATGCCACTGTACTTTACCATAAAAGGTGCACACTAACTGATGCATTAACAGTTACCTACATATCTTTTTATATACATACTTATTGCATTTTTCTAAATACTACGTTATATCTATTTTTCTGTAAATTCTGTTCTTTTTTATGAATCTCTTGTTTATTTGTATTTTGTACTTTTTAAGATGTGTAATATGAAATATGCAAAAAGGGCATCTTTCATTCTTCCATTCATGGGATTCATGGACATTTCGGAAGAAGATTGACAAAAATAATCAAAAGCATGTTCTTAGGTTTTCACGGCCACTCAGAATCTTCAAGTTTGTGTTTACTGGGGTATTATGCCGTGTTGTTACGACCTTTCGAACCGACGTTTCACATCAGCCCTGATGATGTACCCTGCAATAGGATCCGAAACGTCGGTCCGAAAGGTCGTAACAACACGGCATAATACCCCAGTAAACACAAATTTGAAGATAATCAAAAGCGGTCGAATTTAAATTAGTCACCGAATTTTATTAGTTTTTGTTACAATGTATTTAATGTTAATAATTACGCCCGACCACATAATTAGGATTCTAAAGCATAAAAAAATTATCCCTTATTCTTCTTAAAGGCCAATACCCTGACGATGTAGCCCTGTTCGTCTGCGCCAGGTCTTTTACC
The DNA here is from genome assembly GCA_016648135.1 of Agrypnia vestita. NCBI lineage: Eukaryota > Metazoa > Arthropoda > Insecta > Trichoptera > Phryganeidae > Agrypnia > Agrypnia vestita. The sequence continues at coordinate 42,753 of JADDOH010014568.1, read as the reverse complement.
TTTCGGTAACTTTTACATATGCTCCACACCACGCTGGTTAAAAGCAACTGGTTGATGTTGCCCTCGCCCATCCTCTTCTTTTTTATTTTATCTTTCTTTCTATTATCTTGTTTATGAATTTTATGTGTCCGAGAATATTAAAAAAATATGTCTCGCGTCTATTCACTATCGTATTCATGATTAATTTATTGTCATTTTTTCCATTTTTTCCACCAAATTTTCATTAACATCACATTTCAAAAGCTTTAATCTCTCCCAGTCTCTAGAAATTTCTACAACGAAAACAACAAGGTGAAAACGAATGTTTCGCTTCTCATTTTTACTATTTTCAAATTAAGCTGAACGCTTGTGCTACGAAAATAGGAAAAATTTTCTGGTGTCCTGGAATGGGGCTCAAACCGCCGATATCTTGAACCCTAGGTGAGAGTCATAACCGCTACAACAACAATCTACTCACTAATATTAATGAGCGTTAACTAATTTTCTTTAATAACTCAAACAAGCTGAAAATAAGGCAATATTTTAAACGACAATTTATTGATTTAAATTCTAAAGCAAATGATTTAAAAGTTTGTTTAAGATATTTGTCCCCGTCAAGTTGGAAAAGCACTTCATTAGGTTTTATTAATTTATAATATTTACTTAATATCAAATAAATCGTTCAACATTAGAAATCAACTTTTGTCAGATTCGTTTTGAAATAAACTAATAATAATACAATCTTCCCGTTTACCGAGCAGCGTCCCGCGGAGAAGGCGATTTTTCATCAATTATTCTAAAAAGCAATTTACCGAACCGTCCACAAAGCTGTCTGCCTAATCACAGATGTAACAATTTGTAAATTGTTTTATAATTAAATTCCCCTCGCTTACAAATAGTTGACACCTTTACAGCATCCAGCATTACTGAAACATTGAATTATTCCGCAATTAAAATGAAATATTTCAGCAGAAGAAAAGCTTTTCATTCGACATCACTCGGTCTTGCTGAGTAATGTAATGTAACCCATATACTTGAATAAATCATTTTAATTCCTGACAACGCGCTGTGTAGATGTACCCTAATGTATATTAATGTGAACAGCACAGATAGCCGTGTTATTTCTCGATACTTAATTGCCGCACCGTTCTGATATTAATTGCTACCGTCTAAATACCTCCACTCAGAGCCTTCGTCTGTTGGGCAGCGCTGCTATGAGCGATCTCCTCCTTTGCCGCAGACCACGAGGCTACGAAGTAGGAGCATTTTATAAACCGCCTAAAACAATTTTTTGTCTGACCACTTGGTGTAAATTAGATGAAAATCATTAACTTTATTACATCTACGTGAGCAAAATAGTAATTTTATATTTTACTTTTTATGTTTCGAGAGTAACAGAATCTTTCATCGACAGGTGATGTATTAAACTGACAATCGTTACGTTCAAAAGTACCATTTTTAATTAAGATAAATTGTAGGAGTCTCACAACAGACGAAGCTATTTATATGGGAAACGTGTGGGGAAAACTTTATAGGGTCGCCCAAGCTTATGACTTGGATGAGCAGGCTTATGTGATCACTTTACACAATGCAACATTCACTAATTCTACAATGTTAAAGACTTTGACATACGTTTCCCTTATAAATAGCTTCAGTTGTGAGACTTATATAATTCATCTTATATAATAATTATCCCTCTGGGGACAAAATCCAGTAATTGTGTTTTAAGAAAATATGTACATAAAAAAATATTGTACATTTTTTACATTGAGTAGGTTCAAATGCAAATAATTAATTTATTAGGTAAAGACAATATGAGCTAAGGTTACTAGCATGAGGGTCGTTGTAACGAGAATATTGAGAGAAGAGGAGAAAAGTTCGTAAAATTAATATTGTTCAGAAAATTAATACCGATGTTCAAATTTGTTTAATCTCTAAACTTTCAAAATGAATAATAATTATGAATAATCTCTACAATTTTAACGCCAAAGCCATCAATAATGTTCTTGGTGTAAATATTTGATACGTACCAACAAAAAATATATTTTCCGAGTAGATACTTCGTTAAAGCAGAATAAGTCTAGTTATGAATCAATAAAATTGTATTTTGATTAGTTTATGCAAATAATACATTGTGGTTATTCACATTTAATCAAATTTCAAACGAAATTCGCTTATGACCATTTGAGTTGATTTATTTAAGCCAACTAATTTCTAAAAATATTATTTCTTTTAATAATAATAATTTACATTTTAATACCATAAATCATCCAATTAACCGTAAATTTTTGGATAATGTAATAAAAAGGTAAATCTACCATTACTATATGCTTTGTTTAAAATCAAAAATTCTTTATTTTTTTTACCACTGTCCGAAAATATTCGACAGTATAAGTAAGGACCATCGATATGCTGCAGATATATAAACTTAAGATCAGTAATTTTTTAAAAATGCCTATTAGAATTTCAAGATTATAATTGTATGTTTAATTGAGAAACTATAAACCGCAGATCAAATGTCTCTAAGGCAAGTTAGTCTGAGGTGGCACATTCAAACATGGTAAAGCTTTCTGCTACTTGCTATCTGGAGTTCTACAGTTACTTTCAAGAAAAATACATCGTCACACTCCAATGTTGGTAGACTCCGATGGGCAAGCCTTATGGTATGAACGAACAGTCCTCAATCACGGAGGTATACCTTGGATAACTTGCCAGACGGTTGCTGATCGATCGGTACACCGAGACGTCAGTGGTTGAACAGTGTCTCCAAGTGTACTTAGACGATTGGGGGAAACTGGAGTACGGCGAAGCCAGTTTGCAATATGGCATAGTATTAAACGCTGGGCAGTCACTGCCGGTTTTTCCCTAAATAATGTTTTTCAATAACTTTAAATTTCATTGATCCACGCCACTTGGCGACAGATTAAATTTTGGATAATTATTATTATTTTATTTTATGTTATGGTTTAAGCCTTTAAAAGTTTACATTACAAATATATAGTAAATTCACAAATAAATAAGAAGTTAAAAGAAAGAAAACATTCGTTAACAGAATATATAAAATAATAAAACAGTGCAAAGTATACAGTAAATAAAAAAAAACAATAAGTATACAAAAAGTTTTGGAAAAATCAAGTTTCTAGAATAGGCAAAATGAGACGATGGATCTCAATAGTCACTTAATTGCAGAACAACATTAAAAACAGAAAAATAAACTAATGCATGAAAAAATGTAAGCACCAAGTACAATTGAAAAAAATAATTAAAAATGTACGTACATCAAAGATGCAAATTTAACTGTACGAAGAAAATCAATAGCAGCCGCGTATAGTCAGTACTTTGAAGTAATAAGCTGTATCTACTTATCTAGAATTTATACAAAACAAAATATTTATCTCGTGATATTCTTATGTCACATATTTAATTTTACTTTATTTTCCAAGATTTGTGTTCACGTACAAATGATGCTTCAGTTGACTAGTGGCAAATTCGCCGCTTCTGGTGATGTGGACTCAAAGCATTATCTGAGGCTTCATTTTGTGTACTGTGAACTTGATTTTTTTACCAAAGGTAGACTGTGAGCATGGTCTATGAAACCTCTTATTTTTTCATTCCGGCTTGAGACCGGCATTAGCGGAGTTTTCATCGACGAAATATATAATGAAAAATGACTATGAATATTCAAAATTATAGAAACCTTTTTAGGGTAGGACTATTGATTTAATTTATTTGATTATTTATGATATTTTGACTTATTTTACATATATTATTTACAAAGATTAGACCAACATTATTTGCATGTAAATAAGATTAATCCTAATTATTATCAAGAAAAGGATTATTTATCCATTAAAATGTCACCCTTCTATATAAATATACTATTCTTAAGTCCAAATCAATATTTACTAAAATATTTATTGTTTATGAATGTAAAAATTACATATTCATAGACGGAAAAAACAATTACATAATTGTTGTGACAGTAGCAAGAGTATTTTTTACAAAATTTTGTTCAAATTGCGAGAGATTCTTGTTCTTCTTCCTCAGCTTTCATCTCTCCACTGTTGGATATAGGCCTCTTCCAAACCTTTCCATCTTTTCATTTCATTTGGAAGGAGTTTTGCATTAAAACATCATGCTTGCCAAACGGGTTGGTTAGTTTTGAAATCAGCAGCCCTTAACATAGGGAAGAGATGCTGTTTATAGCCGCCCATTCTGAGTCAGACGCTACTTCCTGTTGATCTGCGAGAGGTATTTTATTTCCCTCCTACCCTCCACATCTGGCGAGCTTTCCCCTATCCGCCACCTGGGGATGCATCTCCTAGCGGTTACAGCCTGGTGAGAGATTACATTTCGTAATATTCTGATAGTACCTACCTATTTAATAAAGATCATATCACAAAAGATCACGCAAAAAGCGCTACCATGTAAAAATACCAAATTAATATTAGGTCCTTACATATGAAATTGGCGTTTTGCCGTACTGGCAAATTTGATCTCAAATATCTTCTCTTTGGTTAGGAATTCCAAATCCAAATTTATACAGCTATTTACTCATGTATTTGTGTTTTGAAAATTATAATTCATTTGTTTTTTCCTCAATTGTTTTTTTCTTTGCGTCACTCAGTTTACAAAATGAAAAACTTGAAATATCGCGTTATTTACGAGTACGAGTTCCACCGTGGCACCAGTGCTGCAGAAATGGCTCGAAGGATTAATGATGTGTATGGCGACGGTGCCGCAAAAGAAAACACAGTGCGTTTTTGGTTCCAACGTTTTCGTTCTGGAAATTTCGACCTGCAGAACAAGCCCCGTGGACGGCCGGAGACCAAAGTTGATAATGAAGAATTGAAGGCTATTGTGGAAGCGGATCCATCGCAAACCACATCCGAGTTAGCTGCAGGCTGCGGTGTTAGTGATAAAACTGTTTTAATCCACTTGAAGCAAATTGGTAAGGTGAAAAAGCTTGAAAGGTGGGTACCTCACGAATTGAGTGAAGCAAATCAACAAACGCGCGTTGACTGCTGCGTTGCATTACTCGACCGGCACTATAATGAAGGGATTTTAAATCGAGTCATTACCTGTGATGAAAAGTGGATCCTGTACGATAATCGGAAGCGCTCATCGCAATGGCTGAACCCTGTCGAACCAGCCAAACCATGCCCCAAGCGAAAATTGACTCCAAAAAAGTTACTTGTGAGCGTTTGGTGGACTAGTGCTGGTGTCGTTCACTACAGCTTTCTTAAATCTGGCCAGACGATTACGGCAGATGTCTATTGTCAGCAACGGCTACCAAATTAGAGGAGCTTCAATCGGAATGTCTAAGACATCCACCGTACTCTCCGGACCTTGCCCCAACAGATTACCATTTTCTTCGAAATTTGGATAACTTCTTGCAAAGGAAAAAATTCAACTCCGATGGGGCAGTCTAAACCGCCTTCAAAGATTTTATTGATTCCCGTCCGAATGGTTTTTTTAGTAAAGGGATCGATGAACTACCTATGAGATGGCAAAAGTGCATAGATAGCAATGGTACATACTTTGATTAAATAAATATATTATAACAAAAAAAAATCGGCTTTATGTTCCTCCCATACTAAACGCCAATTTCATATGTAAGGACCTAATATTATAATATTACGAATTCATAATGTATCCCGAATTAGATTGCATACTTCATACAGTAAGAGTCACTATCGCTTGACGATAATGAATAATTTAAATACTTTTGATACCTTCCGAGTGCGGTTGGCCGCCGAAAGTGAGATTCAATTTGAATACAAGTCACATTTGTTATGTTTTAAATTAATTTTTACTTATTCCTCTCGGCTCCTTTATTAATTCAACCAGTCGGTTGACCGTCCGAGGCATCTCGAGCAATTGACGTCTGATATTTTCGGTCTGAGCGGGGATTAAAGCCTTAATCCTCCAGTGATCATTCTGCCGGTCATACATCAAACATACGAAATATCGGTCAATGGCGCGGATGATTACAAAAAAAAAGATTAGGCATCCCGCGTCAAATCCTCAAAGTTTTATAAGCGTTTTTATCTCATGTGATATAGGCAGCTAAATGGAATTTAAAGCGCGTTCATTGAATAAAAAAATGCCGGTGATTTGGCTCCCGGATATCGAAATGTAGTTTTATTTAAACAATCGATCTAAATATAATTTAAGCATTTGGCCAGTCAATTTTAGAGTGTGGTGTAATTGGTTGGGGTGGGACATTTAAATCTAATTTATTATCAGCAGACACATGTACAAAGATTAATCATCCATAGTACGTTGGCTTAGTGGTTAAGAAACTCACTCAGTGATCTATGCGGTCGGGGATTCATGCCTCGTTCCAGTAGTTCACCAATTTATTCATATTTTCAAAGTACAAATGTTTAGTTTGAAAATAATGAGAATACATATTGTTATGACACGTTTATATTTAAAAGAAATTATACATATAACAAATACTTTGGAAATATAAAATATATCCAAAGATAGAATTTTTCTTAAAAGGTAATACTTATATTCAAGAACACATTCTTACTGTGAAGTTGCAATTTTTTCAGAACAAAGTTCTGTGAAATTTAAAAGCAAATTTATTAATCAATAAGAAAGACATATGGAATAATCAAATCCACGAAAAAATATTTGACTGCTACCAGGACTCGAACCACGGATCTCCTCCTACCCGGGGCAGGCGCGTTATCCAATTACGCTATAGCGGCCTTGTACGTTTCCGTGAATATATTGATAAACATATCCGGATAATCCGGATAGGAGGAGATCCGTGGTTCGAATCCCAGGAGTAGCCAAATATTTTTTCGTGGATTTGATTTTTCTGTGTGTCTTTCTAATTGATTAATAAATTTTGTATATGTATATCTATTTTTACAATAGAACGAGGATGGTTTGGAGTATTATGATACCCAATCCAAAATCCAATCCGAAGAAATAATAACTTGTCTATAATAATTTTATTTTTATTTTTTAATTAATGCATTTTAAAATTTAATTAACAATACTGACAATTGAGGAATCGCGTGAGGAACACCATAATAAGAGAAATATGTGAGAACATTGTACGATGTAGTAGACAGCGAAGAAGGGACTGGCATGGATACATTTTACTTACTAATTTTTTTGTACCTATTTTACCTGTTATCTGCCAAAATCCCCTCAACTCAAATGTCCGAACCTTCTTAGCTACTATAACGTACACATATCTATAGAAAATATTTCAGATTTGATACTGTAGCATAAGACTGGCGGTCGCTGGCTTTTAGTCTACAGTGTGTTGCACAGAGGACTACAATAGACGCGAGACACGGTCGTGTGTGCACAGTTCAACCGTGGAACATAATTTAGTCTATTTAAAGTCAAACATGTTATTTACAAATGTGATATTTTTATCTCTTTATGTGTGTACGGACATTAAGGGCACGACACCATCACACAATGTGAAATATGTTACCGTTATTAAGCTCGATGCATAATGCGGTAGCTACAATAGAAGCATAACTAATAGAGGAGAATAACTCTGGCCTCGGAGAACTCGGTTTGGACACAAAGCTAAGGAATATCTATCACAATGGAAGTATCTGATATCACTTTACATAGAAAATACCAGGCGCATTACAATATTTTAAATGAAGGTTTCTGAAATCATTGTTTGGTCGCACCTTACCGGTAGCCATTTATTTATTAATATGCCATAAAACTTTATGAACCCTTATTAAAGTAAAAGCTCTGGTAATGTATTTTAGAAAAAAGTAGACGTTCAGATAAATTTTGGGTTTCGATATTTTTTTACTACAAAGTCCTATTCCTCGATTTATTCTATATGCATGTGAAGTTTGAATAATCACTGTACATAATGCAGTGGTTGTGTGTTTTATGTTTATTGATAATTTAAAAAAATAATTAAACGATAAATTTTGAAAGAGAAAAATTCTGTCAATTAAAAAAATATAATCACCACCTGTAACTTTTTACAACTGTTCCATTAAAAATATATTGTCCTGTAATTTTTATATAATCTCTTACTTTTTAGAGAGACATAAATAGATTTTAGCCAAAATATACAGTACTATCGCATCATTTGACAAAATATCTTAGTGGAATTTCTCAGTGGATTATATTCTTTGGTGTTTTTTAAAATTTTTATATTATTTCCATAGTAAAAAAATGACTAAAAAAAATGGTTACATATTACTCCATTATAGGCTTTTAAACCGGACAACACGGTGGAGCAAGCAATGTCCATGGAGCTTCAACGACAATCATCCAGAGGAAGACCAAAGAATTCCTGGATGACTCAATGCTCCAAAATACCACAGAGAAACGGCTTGGATGAAAGCGATACCCAGAACCGAAGAAAATACAGCCTGTGAACGAGAAGAGCCGACCCCAACAGCCTATCTAGGTAATGAGTTGGGACAGTGCAAGGAAGAAGAAAAAGATTTTACATTTGAGTGTTTTAAGAAATTATCATTTTTTCTGAAGATCTTGGCGGTAAATTAAATGCTACATTCAGTGCCTTGCTTGCAACACTAGTATTTTACTGTATTATTATTATTATGTTAACAAGTCAACAGACCATAAAGCCCCATTACAGAAACGAAACGCATCACAAAAATATCCAAACTTGAGTAAATCAAATATTTCTGTGACCTCTCCGGGAATTGAACGCGGAACCCTCGTGTGCGAGGTGTGAGTGTCTAGCCCACTGGGCTACGAGGCCCGCTAAACAGGTCTTTATAGCAAACAGTGAATAATAATAATAGATAATAAGTATTTCTCGGGTATTTACGCCCCCGACCGTACTAGGAAAAGGGGATGAAGAAGATGATGAGATAATATTGTAAAAGTGCGTTTTAAAAAATGGAAAAATACACTTGTAAAAATTGTGTTAATTTAAAATAATTAACCTCTGCAGTAAATTATGATAGAGGGTAATAAATGCTCATTACATTGATGAGATATTCGTTGTTTCTTTGATATCGGACACACTAAGTATAAAAATAAACATAAATTTGAACCAAATGAGCCCTCCGTTGGTCGGTAAGACATCACTGAGGCGGTATCATATCCTTTCGGATAAATTGTTTCTGAATGCTGCTTGTAAATGAGACCATTAAATTTTTAATTGTACGCATTTTGTAAGAACTGCTGGAGACGTTGACGGTTACTTGTAAAATATATTTTCACATAAATTTATCTGTACCATATGCTCCGGCCTCCTCTCGCACTGGTGTACGGATGATTAGTTAGTCTTTTGAAAAATTTAGAAAAGCTAGGCAAGTGTTTTATCGAGGTGAATAAATAATTAATTTCAATAAGAACATTCGACAACGAAATAAAGTTGTCTTTTAATTTAATTTGATGTAAAAAATATTCTAATTTAATTTAAAAAAAGTATAAATAGAAACATCACAAATTACAGATAAATTTTATAGTTTTTAATTTTTTTCAATATTTAAGGAATTTGATACCGAATTATTACATTCTTATAGACTTTATAATGATATATTCCTTCTTTTTAAAGAATTTGTAGGTCATCACTTTTTATAAATAAATTTTACACATTATGCCACTAATGCAATTTATAATTAAGTTAAGGGATTATACACCCTAGGAACTTTTTTAGATGGATATTATTTTACAAAGGGATGATGGTATATTTAATTTTTTTATTTTGCGCTTATTAAGGTATAGGTATATTAAACTGTAACTTTATTGATTTAAAAAAAAAAAATTGGCTGCGTCATATTCATTCCCGAGAAGCTCCATCTCCGTGACTGAGATGCAGATTTCCTCGATGCACATTTGTTTGTTTTCCTCTGTGTTTAACCTTATTTTAACTTAACTATTTTCGTTTGTTTCGTGTCTTTTCATGTGATATTCAACATAGATTATTCTATGCCTCTTTTTGTTAGTCGATATGTAATTTATGAATTCATTATTGTTGCATTACCTCTTACGGTATGGCATTATTTGATGGGGAGGCGCTCAATATTCTACCCTTAAGCCATTATTTTTTTATTAGAATAATTTTTAAAATCAATCTTACGAAAACATTATGACTTCCCAACTCCAGACATGGATTTAAAGTACCACCTGCTACAAAACAATAAAAAAATTAACACCATATAAACACTAAATAAACCACAAAAAGTCTATTTTTAAAATAAAATTCACCCCGAAGACTGTAAAAGCAAAAGATTTAAAACAAAAAGACAAATAATACAAATTTAAAATACAATAAAAAAATAAAAAATGATAAGGCAAAGCACTACTATAATTATGTAACTTGGTGTAAAATGGTTCAATACACTGCAAACATAAAATGAAATTCAAGAATCGCACATTAATAAATACTTAAATTTTATAAAATATCTCCGAATCTTGACAAAAATTGATTGTCAGATTATCGTATTTCAAATAGTTTCCGTGTACACAATAATAAGATGTAGATTTACACCAGCATTTTTAAGACATGTTGATAAGATAATAATTGATGCAAGATGTGTACACACTTCTTCCATAAGCACGAACGATTAGCTCATTTTATGAAGAATAAAGCAAATATGAAATTTACGTTTCATATAAAAATAAAAATAAATATAGAGAGACGTATGTATAGGTCTTTTCATATAAGCTTGCAATTGAGTTAGTGTGGGTACAGTGTGTAATACGTACATTGTTTCGTTGTGTTAAATTTATGGATACGCTCCTTTCGTAACCGTAAACTTAACACAACGAAACAATATGCGCATTACGCACTGTACTCACATTAACTCAATTGCAAGCTTATATGAAAAGACCTAATATGTATGTACTTATCTATATGTGTATGAAAATAAATAAATAAAAATAAAGTAATGAGTAATATGATTTAAAAAATTCTTCCCATTTCATATTATGTAATCAAAATAGTTTTTTCCGTAATAGTGCGCCATCACATGCGTATTTTTTAATACGAGAAGGCTTCATGCAATTCGTTGTCTTCTTCCAGGAACTTAATCAAATGAATTGTCCGCCTTACAAAACCAGCCGCCGTCCAGCGCGGCGTTCAGGAAGCCGCGAACAAACGACACCAGTAGAATTCTGAAATATTTTGAATACCCGAGCGAGACCGCGACAAAGGTTCGTTCTCCCTCTCCCCGCCGCCGCATGACCCGCTTCAATCAATAATCATTAGGGAAATTCATCCGACCGCCCGAATCATATAAACTATGGCATTCGTAGATATTCTAGAATAAATCACCGAGCCGTAATTATTGCTAGCCGAGGGCGAACTGCTCCACGAGGAATCCTAATGGATCCGATGGCCACTTTGATACAATAAAAGATAACATAGAAAAGGCTGGAGGACATTAGATTTATGAAAGATTGCTTCCGAATAAAATTGATCTCTCGATTATCCGGGTGCGGATTATGCGCGCCGGATTTCGGGTCGCGGTCGGCAAACGTTTGTGAAAAATATTTACAAATAACCCGTCATTCTATATATCTAGTAAAAAAACAAATATTTGTTTTAATAACGAAAAAAATTGTAGTCATGAAATTTTTTTAAGAAATACAAGCATAAAAAATGAAATAAAATATAAAGCATGAAACTGATAAAAAATAAAAATAAACATGATTTTTGTTGATAAACAAAGAATTTATGCTGCACGCGACTTTCATTATAATTTTATATATTCCGACTAAAGTCTCGAGAGTATCGGAATCTCTCTCTGACGGGTGAAGTAATATGAGAGATTTTGATACTCTCAATATCATCACGAGTAATCTCTTCAACGTTAACGCCAAATCCATCAATAAAAGGATTTTAGATTTTATAAGTACAGAAATTGACATAAATATACGGAAAATTTGACGGCTTTAGTGCATGAAGATATTATTTCAATACCCCTATTCTGTCACAGAATGAGAAAATATAATGTAAACGAAAATTGCAGGTATATGACAGTCTTTTTTGCTGGTATATAATAAAAATGCAAGAAATAAAGCTTAAGCTCATTTTAGAATCAAATTTTTTATTACAAGTTCCACCCCATCCTATTATGCCACAAGTCTTCACTTATTTCTTCCGCACATAACGTTTACAAATTAAATGATACCGGAAGACTAAATTTTGTGAACAAGCATTTGTGGTGGCAGGTCCAAAGGCATGCAGAACAGCCCTTAACCCTACAGAACAGTGCTTTAGGAACATTGTTTTAATAAAACTGAAAAATCATTTTAAATATAGTGTAGGACTGTAAAATAGTTGTGTAAACCGAACTTAAGATAACAGTCTTAGGAAAATTTTTAGTATTTTTCTGAATATTATTATGTACTGGTTATATATAACCCGTTAAAAATGAATGTTCTTTTAAATATCAGTTCCTAAAGAATAAGTATATATTTATTTATAAACAGGAAGTTACTAACAAACAGACAGACAACGAAATTATTATTATTAGTATAATAAATAATATTATGTGTAGGTCGAAAAAATATTGGTTAGTATACAATTGGTAAGAGTTCAATCGGTAAAGCATATTATTCGTCTTTTCGATTTTCCGTGCGTCTTGCCCCTTCCACTCGTCCGGATAATTGGGAGTACACAGCCACGCAGCATCCGAAGATACTGATGTATAAATTATTGGCGATTTATATAACTCCAACCATTTATTAAGAACGCTCGGCCCGTGGTACAAGTAGCTACTGGTTATTTTTTGTACCGACATGTTTATGGCAAATTAAGAGCTATCAGAAACGAGCCGACAAATAAATTATTTGAAATGCCGAGTTGTATTCAATCTCAGTCGGACGCTCTATCCCCCCGCCTGTGCTACCGGCTTGTTTTTTTATTCTCTCATTTGAATATTGTGAATTTCTCAATCGTTTGTCTGGGATGCTGAATTTATGGCCGGGGTACGATATTTTGAAACAGCAACATTGTTAGATCGAACCGATCTGAAATTGTCTTAAAATAATTTTGGAATATTGTGTTTCCGCAAGACGGACTAGCGTATGTACGACCAAATGTAATAATTTCGTTGTCTGTCCGTTACAAAAGTGTAAAGCTACAGATACACATGCTTATTAGTGGCATGCTCATAAATCAACCGGCGGTTGTATGGCTAAGTGGCATGCTCATTACTAGCAATGTGCGACACACATGCCACTAATAAGCAAGGCCTAAAGAAGGTCGATACTGCGCATGCTCACGTGCCACTAAATAAGCATGTGTATCAGCACCTTAACGTCTGTGTTTTCGTTCGAAGTCACGTCTAAAAAAACAAATTGAACGACCAGAGATGGGGCTTGAACCCCGGGCCAGCAAACCCAAACCAGCCGCCTATACAAATTGCTACGGTCGCCTCTCGTGGACTGCCAAAAATATATTATAAATATATACTAAGGATTAAAAGCGCGAACCAATATTCCGTTAATTTTATTTTAATTAATATTAAACCTGCCGTTTTATGACAAATTCACATGATTTTTACAATTTAACTTGTTAAATATGGGTAGTATTTATAAAATCAAACGTATTAAATTAGAGAATAACTATATAATTGATGGATGAGGCGTAAAAATTGTAGAGATTATTCATGATGATCATTAAATTGGATGAAAAACACAAAATATATTTCTACTACGTAAGTTAAGTTATCATTTTCTATTTATCTACTCCAGTTTCGAGATTAGCAGAAATATTAATGTTTAATACTTCACCTGTCGTTGAGAGATTCTGTTACTTTCGAAACTTGAGTAGTAATATATAAAATTTTAATTAAACTCACGTACAGGTAACATAATTTATGTTTTTCACCTAATTTAATGTTAATTCTTTCAAAAATTTTGGTATTACGGGCGACATACAGCAAAAGTGACAAACATTTTCCGAAATTTGAAAACTATCCTGGATCAGCCTAATCCAAAATGAATTAGAGCTCCAAAATGGACAGACAGAAAAAATATTCGAGGGTGTCCTCCTACTAGTGTCATTCGATCCAACAAAATAGAGAGAAAAAATATTAATAATAATCATATTAAAGTTGATAGAACAACTAAACTGCACAGATATTTAAAAAAATGTATGTGAGACTTTAAGGGTTCAAATACTCCTTGGTCACGGGATCGTGGTTGTTGGAGGCAAATGAAATACTTATAAAACAATTTTTATTAATAAATTAGAAAAGACATACAGAAAAACTCAAATTGATTGATAAAAATTGTTTAATAATTCACAGAACTTTGTACTGAAATTGTAACTTCACAATAAGAATGTGTTTCCTTTAATGAAATGCTTATAAGTTAATTATAACTTAAATCACTTGACATGAAGTTAATCGAAACCCGTCCCTTAATTCACACCAATTTCGTATTTCGCACTATTTGTCACTCCTGTATATTTTACAAATACGTAGATAGGTACTTTTCTATTCCTTTTAACTCTTATATATCGCTTGTTTATGGGCAAGCGTACCGATTCTCTAATTAGTAATATAACTATGGGCAAATGCACTGGTCTTCTAATTAGTAATATAACTATGAACTGCGTAGCGGCCCATCATATCTTATATACTCAATGTCGGTTCGCGAAACATCGAGAATGGTCGATTGAGTTCACCATATTTCCAGTGACTATGGTTTCTTCGAGAATAGTTTAGTTAATTCTAAATTCATGTAGAATGTTCGAAAGGCTTCGATTATGTAACACAATATTGTCTCTCGTGACACAATAATCCGAATGAGCAAATGAAGACGTCCTGTAAAAAGGGTCTATAAAGTACATCAAGTTACAAAGTGATTTTATTATTTTAAAGTGGTCTATATTAATAGTATGCACTGTGTACGGAATTTTATATTTCATGATTTCAACTCAATATTGCCGAAATTCCACCTCGAAAATTTGCTAACGTTGACAAATATAGACCATATTTATGTACATTCACCTAGTAATAACAAATATGAAAGATGCCGACAGTTTGTCGATGTTACTGGGATTGCTTAACAACACAAATAAAATAAAAAATGTAAAATAAATGTCCATAATTGGCATTTGAATATTAAAAAAAAAAAACTGAAATTCTGGTTATTTTTATTCACTCAGTATTTTTTCTGGTAAAATTTTCTTTACCCATATGTACTCTTTTTATAGAAATACCTTCAAACACAACTCGTAATCCATTTCAAAGTTTTGCGTATGCCCGGGCACAACGATATTTTCTATTACTTTAATAATATCTACATATGTCTCATTTTAAAAAAAATATTTATAGTAACCACACTCCAGAACATGCATGTTCTAAATGCCTCGGAATATTGGAAAATCACGCAAAAAATTTAATTATTAAAATTTTGCTTTTACCAACTCTTAGTGTTTGCCGTCACAGAAAGAAAAGATCGTTTCCAGGACGATTTGAAATATCGTTACGTAAAATATTACGTCAACTATTTTCGACAATTTTAAAAATAATTTTATACTTTTATAATATAAAACTATTTTCGTCATTTTCTTTCATACTAAAAAATAGTAAAAAATATTTAAAACGTTTTTGCTAAGCATTTATCTTTATTGGTAATATTTTTTTACTAATGAAATAGTTTCAAATCAAATTAATTTCGTAACAATTTGTATCAATAAATAAATTTGTATCAGTTATAAATTTTCAATGAATTCAAGTGTGAAATTTTAATAAAATTAATAACTATACTAAAAAATTATTTAGTTATAATTTTAAGCAAATGTACTAATAAATTTGAAATATGTTTATCTGTGGCCAAAAGTGATTAAACTTTAATTAAAATTAATTATAATAATAATAAAATATTTATAAATGTGGTACCTACGCAAATGTAATAATACATTTGTAACAGGTATATCTATGGACTCAAGTGTTAAACTATATTTGCTTGTTTGGTCTTACGGTAAAATGTTAGTTTAGTGATCAAATGGTCAGGGTTTGAACTCGACTCAAGAGATTACCGAGTTTTAGCATAAGCGCTCAACTTTGTTGTAAAAACATTAAGAAACAATAGGAAAAAACATATGAAATGTTTACAAGTAATGAATGAATAATAACATCGATGTATGCAGATTAATTTAAAAAATACGCCTGTATGCCCCACTCTATTCGTATATAGACTATTGTGTTTTGTTCTGGTCCTTTCAAACATTGTCTGAATTTTATTTCAAGTTCAGATGGTGTTCATTTGTTTAATTGGAAATAAAATGATATTCACATTTTTTTACAATTCATTTCTTTAGATTCAATAACACATAGTATAAGATAATGATAGCTGAAATTTTTAATAATAAATAATTATTAATTAACGCAAATTTTCGTGCGTGTAATTTGTAAAATTGTACGCATTTTATACGTAGTTTTATAACATATGTGAGAAGACTCCGAAAGAAGATATTTTATGTAAAAAATGACAAAAATTGATTTGTAATTTGTTTTTACATCTTGTTTTGTGGAATGTAGGGGTAGCTCTGAATGAATTTAAAAATACCTTATTACCTTAGCAAGCAGAAAGTAATGTTACATCCAGTGTAATCGACACAATAAAAGAGAACATTGGTAAAATCATCAGGCTACACAAAACCTTAACAGTATTGGAGTACCTTTCAAAAATTGAAAATGAGTTCGCGATAATTGTAAATTGTTGGCGATTGTCCGAGTTCTGTGTTGAGGCCTTAATCCTTCGCATTTTTGTAGCTAATTCCACTTCCTCTCGATTTTAAGTGGACTTGTTCGGTGTACCGGGAGTAGCGGTACAGCCCTGCCACGATAAATCAACATTGCCATTTCAATGTGTGCTTAGGAGCATCAAGACATCTTAACGATTTTAGAAGGGATGGGAAACCATGTTTTGTGACTTTATTTAAAAGCGAGATGTATGGATAATAAAATCAAAGGCAGCAATATTCAAAAAAAAATTGAATGTAGTCATCGAGGATTACTTATTTGTAATATACTTACTGATTTAGAGATTATAAAGAAAAAATATAACTATAAATTTAAAGGAAACATGTTTTTGGAAGGGATAGATACATTTTATTTATTTATGGTTTTTGTGTTTAGTTTGTAGAACTCCATGATATTTTTAATGAAATTTCAAATGAATTTTAATAAATATTATTATTGAGTGCTGCAAGTTTAGTAAATATTTTAAAAGTGACAGCTGTTTCAGCTTGTACGGCTGTTAGATAATGACTAAATATTTTCAAGTGGTTAGTACAACATTTATAATGGTTTCTGTTAATTGGTTATATTTACAATAATTTTTTTTTAAAATCGTTTCACTTGTTTTATAGTAGGAACATTTGAACAATCACTTTTTAAAATTATTTTTATAAAAAATAATTTTAAAAAAATGCAGTCACCGAAGATTACTAATTTATGATGTACTGAACCAAACATTTTATAGGAAATATAGCCCATAAATTTATAAAAAACATGATTTTGGAATGGATTTGGATTTGGACGGAATCTAGAATTCAATTTTTTTAATTTTTTTTTCCTCGGTGACTGAATTCAAAACATTTTTTTGGATATTGCTGCTTTTGCTTTTTATACTTTTTATACCCACATATCCACTATTTCACACAATAATGTCTTCTTAATGGGTGAAATAATTTAAGAACCAGGGTGTCATTTTGTGTATTAAGGTGAAAAACCTTTGAATACAATGATTTATAACAAATAAGCTGAGTTGGGGCAAAAGAGAGTAAATTTATTCACAATTCGCTATTTTTATTTAAATTAACAACTTTTTATAACTTCGCTTCAAAAGCTTCATTGTACCCTTCTGTTCTGTAGTACAGAAATGCAAGCGTGTTTTATTTTGTGTTTTAATTTTCAATGAAATTTATTACAACACATTATTTAAAATCTACGAGTATATATTAATACCATCGAGTCATTGTGTATTATATTTCACTTTAATATGTGACTTAGGTACTAAATATTGTATTGGTGTCTAACGTAAAAATATTATTTGATTGAGTGGTCATAAAACTCGGCTGAGTGAACATAACTGTATTATAAATCGAACAAATAACGTAATTAATCTTCGGTAGAATTGAATAAATTGGTAATGTTGTTTATTAGTTGAGTACTCCTGGATTATACAATGAATGGTTAGTCCGCGACCACCGGCGTAGTCTTGAACGTAATGCAATTAATAATCGAGGGAAGAAGTGTAGTACAATGCTTTAATTCGGGCAAAGCAGGAAGAGTTATAGTTGCAACAGGTCACACTGTGGCCACAGGGTGCACGGAAGGAATATTACCCACTTTAATTTATTTTTGGTATGGCTTGATTAAGGTTGTTTACGAAAAATGACAATTATAGAATTTTTGACGGTATTTAAGTGCTATAATAAGATTGAAAATCAATATTTTACCTAGAGGTAATAAGAAAAGTATATTTTGTTAAAAAAAATTTAAAACTTTTTAATTTTTAATAGATTAAATTAAAATGTATATTTTATTTGAGTAGTTTTTTGGTGAAGTGATCATGACGCTCGCCTGGTGATCTCGTGGTCGGTGGGTCGAGCCCCATTCCAGGACACCGGTAAGTTATTAGTCCTATTATCGTAGTAAAATATTAAGAAAATTGACGTAATTCGCATTCCGTGTTCGCATTTCTATTTAAAACAAAACTGCATTGGTAGACGAAAAAAGTTATTTTTATACATAAAGTACCAAATGACGGCTACCTTACAATGCCGCCTGGTAACAAATTATATAGACCATTGTCATTGTATTCTCTTGGTAACGCACTGCTTATGTACCACTACTAACGTGAATTAAGTATAATTACTTATGTTTAGTTAATTAATTCATATTACTAATTATTATTATATATATTTTATTCATACAGTAGATACATAATAATGTTTTTTTATAATAAGTTTATTTTATGTTATAACATTTTAAAGACATTATACTCCCCATAATATGAGCCAAAGCTCGAGCTTATGGGAGGAGTATTTATAAGCCAAATTAAAGTACAAATGCAGAAACCATTTAGAAGTAGTAATTTTTTTATACAGAAACCATCTTAGACATGTGGCCAATGTTGCAATACATCGTTGTCCAAAATCAAGGATTTCACTCCTTTCTTAAACTGTTCGTATTTCAGAATATTCCTTTCTTGAAATGTATTGTACCGTTTACCTCCCAAGTATGTATAATGAAGTTGTACTATGGTGATTCTTAAGTAGGTATCCTTATTTATCCCTTTTGTTCTATGCCTATTACTTAGAAAGTCTAAGGGGTGATATTTATTTATAAAATAATCTTTGTAAATTTGGCATAGGGAGTTTGTTTTATATATTTTTTTGTGTTATATGTTGATACAATATGTCTTTGGGGGGGTCGGTTATGATTGGTGTACGGCATCAGTGGATAGAAGATCTCCCGATGCGGTAGTTGAGAAGAATTCCCACCTGATCGGCAGAATTCTTCCGTGTTCAGCGTATTTGGTCGCGTATGTGAAAGTATTAGTTAATGTGTGCAGCAAAGCTAACAAGACAACAGATCAATAAAGGGTGTAAGTAATACTCGCAGTTTGGTATTGTGGTTTATTTGAACCATCTTTACTGGTTAATTTGCGAAAAGGATTATTAATTGTTAGTGCTACAACGGTCATTGACTGAATGTGGTCGTTTCGGCGAAATGGTTCCGCTCCCGATCACCACACACCTTTATCGTATTTTTTATCCAACACAACAATTATATTATAGATTAATTTTTGGTGTACATAGGACTTACAACCTATCATACGGCTGGCTTAAGTGGCTTAAGTGATCACTTAAGGTCTAAGCCCTATATACACCCAAAATACTTCTATACCTACTCTCCCATAATAAAAATACAGTTTCGTCTATGGATTTTGTATTCTAATTTTGCATAGATTTGGTTTCAAATATTTTCCAAAATGTAAATGTGCATCATTGTTTTTAGGCATTTTACTATCTCGATTAACTTGGTAGCTGAGGGAGTGTGTAGAGCAACGACGATCAGCGATTCAATTCTCTCACCCAGTAACCACAAGTTAATCATATTTTTATAGTGCAAAATAGTCTGAGAATAGTAAGATAAATAAACGTAATTTTTTTTGATAATGATATCTCTGTAACAAAAAGCCAGTACTGTTCTGAAAGATTTGAACAAACTCAAAATATTGTGAACAAAAATTATATTTCATATTTTTACCATAATCTTAATCTTATATTAACGTGGCGTTAAATGCTATTATTGTTTCAATATCGCAGTTTGGTCACCGCTCCAATCCGATAAATTGAGTAGATCTCCATGTAAATTTTCACATTAAAAATGACCGCGTTCATAAAGTATTTAGTGACCAACCAGTTGAGCCAAACTTTGTTTTGTTTATCACTTAAGAGAGACGACCAGACCCGCTGCACCCAGCGGAAGCGCCCAATAGGCGCGCGAGGTGGTCCCCCCGCCCGTCTATTAAGACTTCTAGTTTCATTATTAACAGAGCTGTAAGTCTTGCGCCCTGACACGTAACAAGATTTTTATTTTCGTCCGCATTCAGCATCCAAGTGCGGAGTTATAAAGATCGGTAATTTATGTCGGCAGCTTCCCATTTAATCCGGTCCGCTCTCGCGTCGAGGATGCCCCGTTACTGCGATGTTACGTCACCTTTTCAACTTCCACGATTCCGAAATGTTAATTTTCTTCACTGGTCGAACGGCGTACCTGAACGCGTAATTTAATTTGACAAATTTACATTAAGTTTCGAAAAAATAACACATTTTTATGTAGCAGTCTCGCAACACAACACATCCCGGGAATATACGAATGTTAGTGATGCAATGTACTTTATTTAATTAATGTTATTTAAAAGTAAGGTTAAGAATAACCATGTTTTGGGATTTGATTGTATCGAGATTAAAAATTGATTTTTTGCTATTCTATGGACAACCATCGGTAGATACACTGGACAACGGTTAACGTTCAGTTGCTGAAATAACGGTTATTGTGTACCTGGTTAAAATAACGTTTTCGACCATCACTAACGAATGTGTAAAACAAATTTTTGCATTTACGACAAATGAAATTCGTAAAGTAAATAATTGTGATGCATAATGTACGTATTCCTAGAAATTCCCAGTTCCGAAATTAGAAAATATTTCCAAAAAAATTCTTTTAAAGAAATAATTAAAGAAAATATTAATATAAAATTTGAAACAAACACGTGTTTGAGATCTTTATATAATTTAAGAATACCAAAATATAACACCAAACAATATCAACAAAATTATATTTTTTTAGGAATAAAGAATTTCAATAGCCTCCCCACAGAAATTAAGAATAAGTGAAATCAAACAAACAAAAAAGAAGTTAAATGAACATTAAAAAAAAACACAATTAAAAAATATATATTTTTTAACACATGTATCTATACAAAATAAGTAATAACGTAAAAGTCCTCCTCCTAGCACAAGTCCCTTTTTGGAGAGGCACAGCGAATAAAATTTATGTATTAATTATAGTTCATAGACTAGAATAAAATAAACTGTAAGTTAGATTTTAAAATAATAATGCATTATAAAAGCACGATTCCAGTTTAATCCGGGTCTACCCACCGGTCGCTTTCCTTTCGAGGTTGTCAAGAGCACTTCTTGGCACATGTCTAAACCACCTCATTTTTGATTTCTCTATATGTAAGGGTAGGGGCTCCATGTCGAGTGTATGCCTCATCTTAGCACTTTTCACTCACTCCGCTAGTGTGACTCCCGCTACCCCCCGTAGAAAATTCACCTCGGCAGCCTGGAAATTCGCTCTTACTCTCTTCTTTAGAAACCATATTTGGTGACCCTGTATTTAGGTGGACCTGTACACCGATTTGAAAACAGCCAATTCGGTCTTGACACTTAGCTCAGATTTTCTTATTCATTTTAAAATTTAAATACTGAACTAAAAAATAGAAACGCCACCCTAATCGTTAAAGCATGTTTAAAAAAAGTTTTTCTAATATTTTGATACCACCATTAAGAATTAAAATGCATTATTTTCCAAATATCTCAAATTTATTTATATGTTATCACCTAATGACGAGAGAGACTGCACATCTCGAAAGAATATAAGTGACAAAGGTTCAACTCAACGTTTATAGTAAGATTCTTCTTTTTCTTCTTCTTCAGCCTTCATCTCTCCACTGCTGAATATAGGCTGCTTCCATTCCCTTCCATCTTTCTCTGTTGTTGGTTTATTGTAGTCATTTCTTTCTTATTACAACTTATTACAAACATTTAACGTATAAACTTATTACAAACAAAAGATTTAAATAAATAGTAAGTATGCGTCAGATTCTCACGCGGGTATAAATTTTGCTACCAAAAAACAAAATATCAAAAAATGATTACAGATAATCGGGTATTTTTCAATTCTCTGAACGTTTGGAAAGAAAATAGAAATTACTAGACGGGTCTAGAATACACCACATCATACCCAAACGTTCGCAAAATGATATTCTCTATATAAAGGGCGACGGAACCGCTAAACAGTTATTTTTTTGATTTGGCGTTTGGCGGAGACTAGAGAAAAAGCGACGATCGGTCTTTCAGTGTGGCCAGCGAAATAAATTACGAGAGAGAAATAGTGTGATAAATAACATCTAGAAGTTTCTCAATGGTGACAATTTGAATTACAGAACAGTGATTAAAATTAAGTTCGTTTCCGTGACTTTGTTTTGTATTAAATAAAACGTTAATTAATTTTAAATGTTAAGTGCGTACGAAATTTAAGCGTTAAATACGTGACCTAGACCGGAGACTAGAGAAAAAGCGACGATCGGTCTTTCAGTGTGGCCAGCGAAATAAATTATGAGAAAGAAATAGTGTGATAAATAACGTCTAGAAGTTTCTCAATAGTGACAATTTGAATTACAGAACAGTGATTAAAATTAAGTTCGTTTCCGTGACTTTTTTAAATAATAATAATAATAATAATAATTGGATAATTTGTATAGCGCCGTTTTCACGAATACTCACCTCAAGTGCGTTTTACACAGACAAGTTATTATCTTACAAGACAACTTACTGCTAGAAAAGAAAAAACTTATTTACTATTACTTATTCACTAGGTGGCATACAAGAAGTGGAATTAAAATTGAGTACTATAATAGTTTGTGATTCCCTGAAAGAATTATGTGTTTTCGCGGAGTGCACAATAGGAGTGGAAAACAGTTAAGTGCGTACGAAATTTAAGCGTAAAATACGTGATCTGTTTAAAAAAAATTTTTTTTTTTTATGGGTATCTTTTATGCAAAAATGTAATTTTTCGGCTATTAATCTTCGCTCGAGTTTGTACTAAGCAGTAGTGTAAAGAAAACAACTCGCCCACCCGTGATTTAATATTATTCATTCTTATTGATATTTAATTGTACTGATTCGGATCATTAAACATTTATTGCCCAAGTCTAGACGCGAAGCAATCAAGTGAAAAAATAGCATTGAATCTCTCTTCGTGAGAGTCTTACCGTTTCATATCAATTGGCTTAGTTCAAGCCTATGAACGCAATTATTGAGTATTGTTTATGGTGCAGGATGACAGCCGTGAATATTTCGTTAAATTCACAAAGTCGGTTCTTGATTGTAAATTCTCTCCATCTTCATAAAAGGTTTGCGTTCTATGCTTTTGTTTGACGTGATGTTATGAACGAATATTTCTCTGCTTTCCGTACCGTAAATATTTCTAAACTGATCAGGCTGACTAAAAAATACAACTCATATATCCAGACATTAGCCCTTATGATGGACCCTGCAATGAGATCCGAAACGTGAGCCACAAAGATCATATATACACGGCAGAATGCCCCAGAGAATAATCAAAATATATTTACGGGACAAATTTTCTGAAAAGTTTGATCTAAATCTATTTATCGGTAAGGACTCTGAGATTTATCATGTTAATAAAATCATCTTATCATTTTTATAGTATCCACATCCATATAGAAAATCGTTTTCACATAAGTTGACGTAAATATTTCGAGTTGTGTCATGAGGATTTCTACAATATTTCTATCGAAATCTATGGATATGATCTAAGTTTCTTTAAATCTATGTATCTTTAACGATATTTTTATGTTGCAAAAGTGAAATAAAAAATTTGTATTAATAAGTAATTTATATTTTATTTTGAAGCTTTTATATTCCTTAACTTAAATAAATAATGAAAATATTGACACGGAATAATTACTTAAAATTAATTACAATTCCATTTGTTTACCAAAGTCAATGAACACGAATTTACTCAAAGCACCGTTTTTTAATACACACCAATTTCATAATTTGCAATAATTGTCGTTATTGATGAACTTTTAGAATACTCACACATCTGTTGAATAGTTTATTTACCGCTTCTTATCGCGCTGATTACCTTCGAAAAATTTCTAGAACACTCGAAAGGTAGGTACTCTCGTAAATTATTTCGCGGGTTGATTATCACGCACCGAATCACCATTCACTTATCGCTTCTTATTTATGTCAGTCTGCGTAGCTGAGTGCGCAGCGGCCTGTCAGTCTCTTTTATAGTTAATGTCATTTCGCGATGTTTCTAAAATCTATTGGATTATTCCAGACCTTTGTAGTAATTTCTAATTTAGTTTTAAAGATGTAGAGTGCAGTAAAATTCTCCATTACTTTTAGTGATATATCTGATCTTATATATATTTCTATCACGAAATACTCGATGTATTTTACACTCCAAAAATATGGTGAAATTGGGCACATCAAGACCACGATGGCCAGCATTCAATTAAAATCTGTATATATTTTTTCTTTTATTTATAATTGTCTCATAATAGTACATAATTTCATGAATTCAATAGCACATTCATACAATAAAAACGTTTTACTCGCCATAAAAGAGCTGACGCTCGTGCTTATGGGAGGAGTAATCACATCAGTTCATATCACGGATATTAAAATTGTAATAATAATGTATTAAGAATATTGAGAAACAAAACAAATAAATATACATCGAAGCTCATGGGAATTTCAAGGAGTATTTTTATTGATTTTTTTTTTTGTTAATTTTTAAATGTCGTAAAGTCTTGAATTTTTTTAAATTTTTAGGTAATGAATTGAAATTCTTAATTTCTTCAAAAGAATAATTTGGGCGTTTTTAAATTTAGAAAAGATCTTGTAGACCTGGAAGTTATAGAATTCATTATATATTTTTCTTTAATGAATTTTTTTTTAAGTTCCATACAGTACGCACACAAAATTCTTGAAATTACCATTATATATTCGATATATATTACAATGGAGCATCTTAATGTAAAAAATAGATCTTACCAGTACTTGAGAACACCATTCAGACTATATTTGATGTTGTAAGTTATGGGAGAATAAAACAAGACATGACAATGTCACTTTAGTGCACCCTTCACATGTTGTGTTACCACACACGTTTAACCCAATTGTTTTTCAAACCTTTCCAATACCGATTATGAAAAATAGGCACCGCTGATTAATGACTCATCGCTTTGGTGTACACCAAAGTGGAAGTTGAAGATGCTATTATTGTTCTTAACAATATATACAACATCTTAAACAATATAAAAGGCTTTACATCACTTTCTGCCCACGCTACGAGAACAACCGCGTAAGTCCACTAGGAGCCAAGTACGGCGGTGGACCAAATTTATTGTTACTTTATCAATGAAATATTTTTTATGTTTTTCATATTTTGTATAAATTTTTTGATATGATGTATTACTGTAATAACTACAATGATATGTAAAATCGAACCTTCTGTGACGAAGTGAAGATAAAATTATAGTACAGGGCATGCAGTAAGCCTTTTGAAAAGGTTCTGGACCAAAAAGTGAGGCTGATGGTTGTTATTGTAAATAATGTTTTATTCTATTTTGTACTTAATAGATTATTTCATTTTCATCTATTATTTTTTTATGCGTTGCCCAATTCACGAATTCAAACATGTTCAGGTGACAGTCTTTTCTCTAGTAATTAGCAAAAATTAGTTACAATAATGTACAATATACAGACATATGTAGGTATACGTTAGAAATAATTGAATATGAATCTACCTTTCAAATTTTCTTATAGATCGTAAAAGTAAAAAAAAAACAAAATTGGTGACTAAAACAAAAACTGGAGAATTTCGACTCATCTGCAATGAAATAAAACTATTATAGGTACTAAGGAGTAAACAGACATAATAACAAATAACTGTTGTTTTCTATTGTTTTCTTTTTTCATTTTTTAAATATATATAAAAGGTGTCTCGTAGCTAGTTGCAAAAAATTTCTATATATATAAAATACTCCTTACACTTTAGGTAAAATGTCGAAAGGTACAGAGATGAGCGAGATCTTTTTCACAAGTTTGTTTTTTTTTTCTTCCCAATATTTCTGACTTATTTTCTTTAAAACGTTACAAAAACAAAAATTTATTTACTTTAATTCAAGTAAAAAAAATGAAAGAAACTTTGCATAAAAAATATTTTGCAAATATCTGCAAGATTTCCATCGTTTTATTGGATTTTTATAAAAGCGAATGAATTTTTAATATTCGATATAAGCTTTGATGTAGCTTATCTCCGTAACTTTAAACATAAACAAAAGTAAAGAATATTTTATATTCAAAATTGAATAAAGAAGACTATCCCAAAGATTTCGCTACCAGCTACTAGACACGCCGCAATTATTTGTTGGTGTCACTGTACGCCTTTAGCTCTTTTTCTCACTGTATACAATATATTGCGCAGCCTCTGTCGCGAGCTTACCTGATGATAACTAATTGCCTGCCACCGAATCAAGGCACATCTATCAGTTACTGGCACCGTTCTCGAACCGTGGATCGATTAGGTCGCCGCAAAGATTTAAGATCTCTCGAAACCGACATAGCTCAGAGGCAGAACAATTTGTACCAGACCTGCTACGCTGCTGTTAACAAATAGCTGAATTGAGTGGTCAGTGGCTTCCTTTGCGTAATCGCGAGATTTGTGCTTCATTACGCTTTGTTCATTAACAATTTTGTCTTTGTAGATGCCGAATCTTCGCTCACGGGGCTATTATGATTAAGAGCACACGGGATAAAACATATTCGAATTTAATTGATTTTCAATAATATTTTGAGCATTTAATTTAAGGATACATTTAAAATCCAGTAGGCAAAAATGCCGTCAATTTTGACATATTATTTTGTACAGTTAAATTCACGCAAAATTTTATTATATTCATTTTTGATGATCGTGTATAGACAATATCTCCTAAATGATAATTGCTTGAAGATACACTGAACCCTGAATTTTACAAGTCTCGATTAAAAGGAAAAAAGTCGATGCGTACTTTGTATGAGGGATATAAAAGAAAAGGTAGCAATATCCCACTGAGGTGTTTCTCAGATAGAGACGTTGATCATACATACAATAAATATAATGAAAATAAAAAGTTATATCTCCTTCTTCAAAAATAGCTAAATAATTTTGTGGTGACATTATTGATATAATTAATAAAAATAAACTTAGTTTTCACCACTTTTGTATTAAAAAATATCAAAATGTTTCAGAGCCCATGGCGCCTTCGTCAGGATACAATTGTATACTAACAAAATTAAAATTAATGATGTACCTACTTAACATGAAAATAAATTTAAATTTAAAAGATAACTATTTGTACAAAGGATCTGGTTATTTATAATATTCAATTTACTATTAACACTTTTTCTTATTTCCAAATTTCTAATTTATCAAAATGTGATTCTGTTTAATTTGTATGTAAAATTTGTAATACCTTACTATTTATATCTCCAATTAAGAATGTTTGCATTATGCATATATAATAATAAGAAATGCATGTAAAAAATAATAAAAGACGCTTTGCCAACGATGAAAAATTCAAATCACTTTTCATATAACAATTCATATTCAATTTCGTATTCACAAAAAAGGTTATAGTCAATATGAAAAATCCAGATGTTTCGGAATACGATAGGAGTGGCTAATAGAAGGTTTGTATACTGGTTGGTATTGGAAACTTTTCTTTAAGTTACTGAAAGAACGCTAAAACATATCTGTCCCTTCCAGATCCCGACGACACGATCTATACTAATATTATAAAGAGGAAAGATTTGATTGTGTGTTTGAATTCAATAGGCTCCGAAACTACTGGACCGATTTGAAAAATTCTTTCACATTCAGAAGCCTACATTATCCCTGATGAACAAAGGCTATAGAATATTTTCAAAAATGTTAGGGATCCGTATGTAAACGTCGATAATGTAACCCAACGTGTGAAAAAATTACGAAAAAAAAACTTATATTGCGTACGCTGCGGAAATTATTGCCAATAGAGCAAAGTAATGTACTACAGTTTTATAGAGGACATTAATATCTACAAAAAAATCTGTAATACTATATATCTAAGTATTACAGTTATGTTACAATAACTTATGTTAATATTAGATGGAAACATTGTTTTTTAGATAACAGCGGACCCTTTGTTTTCCGTCACAAACTTATTTTTTACTTAATCCTTAACCCGTGCAACGCCGGGTACGACCAGCTAGTTACTTATAAAACCTGGAAATCCTAGTGATGGGGTTGTTTTGAACGATGTTGTGGCTAGGCAATCTGGCTGAAATACTCGTACGTTAAGGGAGACAAGGATTTGGCGTGTAGAAGTTGGTGCTACTGATTGCAGATGTATTTTTAGTTCTGTTTATTAACACAGATATTTTAAATAATGCCTCTCGAGAGGAAGACATATTGTATATACAAATTTGTAAATAAATAAATTAAGATATGAGAAATTGCGAATTCTCGTAATTAATGTGAATTGAATATTTTATAAACGTTTGAATCTAATACATTCATTTTTATAAAATAAATAGAATGTATTC
The DNA here is from genome assembly GCA_016648135.1 of Agrypnia vestita. Taxonomy (NCBI): domain Eukaryota; kingdom Metazoa; phylum Arthropoda; class Insecta; order Trichoptera; family Phryganeidae; genus Agrypnia; species Agrypnia vestita. The sequence goes on along the minus strand of JADDOH010014568.1, from coordinate 13,862 downwards.
GGATACAGTTCCCGGTGGTCCATAATTTCACCAATAATTAACGGTATTGATCATTGAACCAAATATGATCCATCCATTCAAACTCATTTCATTTCCATTTGTGTGCTCTTTTATTTCGAATTTCTTGTGAGAGCATTAATATCACTTATATGATCTTGAAAAAATATTGCCGATCTTGATTGCGTACAGAAGTACACCGACAGAGGAAACTCAAACAGAATTCACCGACTAATATGAATATTCAATTACATGATCTATCAGCATGTGGTTCCACTAAACTGTGTAAAATTCTGAATTCATTTCATTTTAAGAAATTTAAGAATAAATTAAATACTATGTTTTAAACCACTTTATTGCTATATATTTGTCACCTAGTTTCGGTTGGACTCAACCTTCTTCAGGACAATTACAATATAGACTGATTTTACAATACAATGACAATTACAATATAGATCATTTCATTTTCTTTCATTTTATTGCCGAGAAATTTATATAATTTAATATGCAATATTTTTTTACATGTTACTTACATCTTAAGTAAGCTAAGTATAAATATAATAAGAAAAAAAAAACAGTTTATTGCACGTTTGCGCTTTTTATTACACTAGATATTGAAGAGTATCTTGTTGGTGTAGTGGTCATGGCGCTCGCCTAGTGATCTGGTGGTTCGAGCCCCGTTCCAGGACATCAGCAAGTTATTCCTATTTTCATAGTATAGCATTTTGGCTTAGTTTGAGAACAGTAAGAATATTGGTGCAACACGCATTCTGCGTTCGCATTTTTATTAAAAAAAAAGTACCAGTTGTGTAATAAGTTGCCTTAGTTTCAATAAAACTAATATTCTATAGGCGATGTTCGTAATCGTTATAAATAAATAATTACATGGCAACAAAACGAATACTCTCTGAGTTGTAAATATCACGTGTGCATGTGAGTGTGTGTATGTGTGTGCGTGTGTGTGTGTATTTTTTTGTGTGTACGCGTGTTTGCGTGCGTTCGTGTGTGTACATATGTGTTTGCGCGCGTGTGTGGGTGTTTGCGCGCGTGTGTGGGTGTATGTGTGCGTGTGTGCATTATGTGAAAAGTTCACTGAGAAATGAGGAAGGTACCTTCTAGATACGTAAAATTTTTGCAATGGGGTATTATAAATTTCAAATACGTGATTTTTGTGGCTTTTCGAGCATGAATTAATGAATTTTTATACTTTGTCATAAAGTTAGTTTGACGGTAATGAAACGGAATAAACATATACTTATTACTCGTAGTGGCAACGATTATGACATCATATGACGATCATATGACATTCATATCCTCATCATATCAATCAACAGGAGCTGGTTTCTCTCCACGCTCCATCAAGATCGGACCGACATACCGCGTTCTTCCGTGTACCCAGAAGAAGAACTTCTTCTGCACTAACTCTTTCATCCAGCGAGCACGTAGAGCATTTACAGAATTATTTAATATTAACACAGCATTTAAAAAATGCATAGAAATCAGTTTATGAATATGTATCACATAGTGTCCTCTGTGTCTCTTGGTGTTTGACCGATCACCTCCACGCACACTTCACACCGTTATATACACTACATACACCTCCTACCCTCACCAACCCCCAGCCACCACATCATGTTTTCTCTCGTTCCCACCCCCATCTGCTCTTTTATAATATATATATTTATATTATGCCATATTCTGGTTTTGCTGAGAGATAAATGAAACACTTGATATTGATTTATTTGATCACAAAAAGTCACTGAGCACGAACATAACTAGAGTAGTATTATGTAATTCGCATTAATGAACACTTTCGAGAATTTTATCACAGTCTCTATTAAGGTACCCTCGTCACTATTTCGCTGGTCGATATAATGTGCACTAAATCGCCGTTGGTTTGCTTATCTATGACTTCACTAAATATCAAAATAGACCATATTATACTATACTATTTATAAAAAGTGTTTCTTTATGGAACCTTCCTATTCATTCATTTCTAAAATGTTGGGAAATTTTCGATTAAGTGTAGTTCTTCTCGTTTCTACAGTCACGTGACAATATTTTATTTTATTATGCAATATGTTATTATTAGCATTAATTATATTTATAATTACATGTTGAATCTCTGTTGTTAGTCTACTTCTTTGTCAATTGCTTCTTTTCTTTCTTTTACACTACTGAGATTCCAAATAAAATATGAATAAATAAATAAAATGACGTATTTGTTTATGCATGCATAGTACATGCAATATATTGTTATTTGCTTCATTAAATTTATAATTACATCGTGAATCTCTTTTATTGGTCAACTTCATTGTCAATTGTTACTTGTCATTTTAACTTTCATACTGATAATTTTCAAAATAATATATATATATATATATATATAGATATATATATATTTATACATATATATATAAAAATAAAATGACGTATTTGTTTGCTCACTTTCAACACATGTAAAAAAAATATATAATACAATGGTAAAATAATATCTTTTTTAGGCGGAGTAATTGTATTTCAAAAAAATATAATTGATATTGTTTTTTTTACGTTACACGTAAGAAATTGACATAAGCAAATTATTTAGCTAGGATTTTATTCTTTTGTAAATTAAAGTTATAATTTATCCATTTTGTGTCATTGTTGAGTGTTCATTTCTAGTTTTAACGTGGTGACTGCGCGACCATTTGTCACATTGCTGGATTCCGCAGCAGTTAGACATATTGGCGTTTTATACCTTTTCTGATTATGAAGTAAGGTCAGACGCGCATAAGCATGCGCGCAGCGTCCGACGATTACCATCGCCGATACCTTAGAACACATGTCGCGTTGCGCAAGCGCTCCGACCGCGGGTAAAATTAGCCTTTTGTGGTTCTGAAGTATTGTTTTCTCCTGGACACGTCAACATTAAAAAAATACACACGTATAAGGATGTCATTTAATTGATGTCATCGATGTTGCCTGCCCAGCGTATCTGCATGGCGATAGAACATTATTTAAAAACAATGATTCTCATTACGTTAAAATATTAATTACCTCTCGTGAGAAATAAATGAGTTTATATGACGTAATGAATCTAAAATAATATTACGTGTTGTGAATATAATACGTATAAATAAATATATGTATTGATGGATTTTTCACGAATTATCATTACAGTCAGAGACAGCCAGACTTAAATTATTGCATCAATAGATGAAAAGGTTTGGATATCATAAAATTTGAGTAATAGAGATTTTGGCAGATAAAAAGTAATACTACATTTTTACTTATGTTTTGTTCCCCGTGAATTATATATATTTATTTATTTTAAAGTGTCCTAATTATTGTTCATTTCTCTCTTAAATATGTGTTGATTTTATCTTTTATATTTATTTTATCTTGTTATCTTATTTATCTGGTATATTAGTTTAATTATCTTTATTTTATTATATTATTATTTTTATTAAGGTTTCTAATTATTACTGTTTGCTTGTGTAGGTACTAATCATCGTATATATATATATTGTTCATTTATTTCATACTGTTAATTTATCTTAAATATGGTTTATTTATATTATTATTTTTCAATTATTTACTGTAAAACGTGTTTTATGTTAGGTATATAAAAATCCTTTTTATTTTTTTGTATTGTAAAAACCCAGGGCGTTAATTAATAAATTAAAAATAAAAATATAAGTACAAAAAATGTGTAAGTAAAACGTTAAAATAACAAATCAGATTTTTTATGTATTTAACGGAACGGTACTAAACACTCATATTAATCAATACCAGAGCGGGTCATTTCTTCTGCCAGACGCTTTGAGGCTCTATAAATAATCATTTAATTTACGTTTAATATTATATTTATTAGATATAATTTATTCGCGTCACTCTTTAACAACATTTTCTGATACGTTAAAATATAACGTTTTACTTACACATTTGTATGTACCTGTATCACCTGTTATCTGCCAAAATCCCTCGAACTCAAATGTTAAAATATCCAATATGTGTACTTTTACAAAAAATGTTTCAGGTTTGTTAATATAACTTGAGTCTAGCGGCCGCTGGCTCTTATGTTATTATGTATACTCTATTATGACGATATAACGTTTACGTTTCAGCGTAACTACTCGTAGTACCTATATTTTATTTAAAAGTATGTGAAAATATTTTTTTCGTCCAAATATCGGAAACTTATTCATCAAACTTTAAACCTGTAGAAATTTATATGCCAAGCATTTTAACGATGTTTACTATATATATTTAAAAAAAAAACGCACATTGTCCATGTTTTGAAAACAAATGGTCACTCAACGTCTGTTGTTGTTTTGAATTAAAGAGCCTTGAAGTTTTAAACATTTCAAAGTTAATCCGCCACAGGTGTACAGAGTGCACCTGAGTACTGAAATTTTATTCCAAAAAATGCTTACGTTTTTTCTTCTTTCTTTTAAAACACTCTCATAATGCATTTTGATCGTCGACTTGACGACACGCTATGAATAAAATTATGTTAAACTGTCAAGAATGTATTGACGATGTATGATGGAAGCTGAATCAATTATGAAATTATAACACAGTATGATAAGATAATTTGTAAATAATTAATATTCAGATGTAAAGTAATGCACCTGTTTCTGGAGTACTTTTCTAGGGACGCGAACGGTAGAAAATACAGCCAGAAAATAATATTATGTTATTATTACATTATTATTATTTACATTACATTAATGTTATGTATTAATTACATTAATGGCCTAGTAAATGTGAGGTGTATACAAAACTTAGTTTTTAATAAAATGTAAAAATGATTCGTTAAATTTATGGTAGGTAACAGAAATAACTTGTATAAAGATGATTAAAATAAATTATTCAAAGCATGCAAAATTCACCTAAATCCGATAATTTGATGGAACTATGAGATTAAAGATTTATGTTAATAAAGGAGACTTGGGGAATAGGACTTGACTGCGGGGAATAGGGTGCTTTGAACGCAATAGTTTCTAATGGTAATATGTCTACCGAGGCAAAATTAGTGGCATATAATGGAATTCTGGTACCAAAACTGGTGTTGGAAGTGAAGCCTGGAGCTGGCAGAAGAAGAACAAAAGTAGATTAAATGCAATGGAGATGAGATCCCTCAGACGTATGTATGGCAAATCCATTTATGATAGTCTAATGAATGAAGATATAAGAAATGAATGTAAAGCTGATCATAGCATAATTAATAGAATTAAAAAAGGGTCGCTCAGATGCTTTGGTCATGTTGAGCGAATAAATGAAAAGGATGGTAAGAAAGATATATAATGCATGTGTTGATGGCGTAAGAAAGACAGAGGACAAAGAAAGTGGGCGACCGGAAGACGTGGCATGATCAGATTAACCAATACTGGAAGATGGTCCCGTTAGAAGCCTCAACAACCGGCGAGCTTGTATGCGAAGATTTATAAATGTGGATGAGGCGAGAGTTGAATGTCAGTACAGAACAGTGTGGCGCTCTATCCTCTCTGCCTACCGCCACGAGAAAACGGCGTAATGATAAATAAGTAAGTATAAATGTATACATACTATTAAAATAGTGGCCCTCGTCTAGCAGTGGATTGATAAAGGCTAAAAATGATACCACTGATGTTATAAATGCTATAATTTGATTTTAGTAAAATATGTAAATATTTTTTTCCTGACAATACACAGTGTACAAGATTTATATAAATATGCTAGATACAATACTGTCAATATGTCAACGCATCAAGAGGAAGAAATAAAGCGATCATTTATTTGAACATAATCATTGCACGTAGGAATCATGACAGACAGATGCATAACTTTACATAGTGTTTCTTAAACATTTTTTTATTAACTCTTCTATATTATTATTTTTCAATAAAAATACTCTAAAAGTTTTCGACATGGGTTTTGTGTTTCTATATAACTTCAGACAATTAGAGATGACGCGCTTGTGTGTTTTAAAGCTAAGAGACTCGTGTTATGATCAAGTCGAATTTATAAAGTTTCGAAGTGTCGAAGTTCCGGGGCGACTCCATTAAAATCCTATATAACATAACACAAAAGCTTCATTTTATTTAAATAATATTGATCACATATTTAGAAGAAATGTCTTAAGATTATTTTTTCTCACATATATTTTCTTTCGGAAAAGTAGATTAAAATTATTCTCAATATCTAATGAAAACCGGATTTAATTCGTAATAATAGTTCGCCACTTTTTGCGATCTGCTTCACGTGTCTCTTTTCATCATTCGTTTTAAACATCATAATTTGAAATTGTGTCGATTCCGTTCATAAATCCTTAAAATGATTAAAAAAATAAAAATTTATTAAAATAATGATTAAAAGAAATCATATCTCATTACAAATAACAAACTATAAAAATTGATATTTTTATTCTCGCTCTCTTGTAATTTACTTTTTTGGACTTAAGAAATTTCAGATATACTTAGTGAGTTTTACCTCTAACAAGACGATATATTTTTTCTTGTATGACAACAATTTTTTCAGTCAATGTAATAAACCCCAGATTTCTTAGCACAGTCTTTTACGTACCACCGTTTGATGTAAATTAAATTCTGGAACAACATCGAATAAGGAAAAGAAGTCTTCAACCTATAGGTGAATATTTTAAATACGAGTATTCTGAATGTTGTATACGTAGTATCTGAGGCGTATACGTGCCAAATCCATATATGGTAGACTGAAGAATGAACAAATTAGGAGTGAATGCAAAGCTGATTCGAGATCATTGTCAAGATTAAGATTGAATCGCTGAGGTAGTTTGATCTTGTGGATGGAAGAGTGGGCAGGAAGAAGGCTAAAGGTAAGAGTCATAGAGTAAGTCTTAAATGAGCATACAGACATTTGTTGATTTTTCACAACAACGTGGCTCGACGTCAGGTCAGAACCAGTGGCGTAGCAACAAATTGCGGAGACCCCAGATAAGAACATATATATTTTTAAATTTATAAATAATGACACACTTACTACGAATACTTTTGGTCTTTCTGGATTATTTGGTATTTTTGCATTTTTGCTAATATAAAAAAAAATTGTGGGCGAAACGAACAAACAAATTATTTAATAAAATCAAGTTTTGAGTTAAGTGTGTATGTAGACTTGATCTTTTGTTGCATATCTAGCAAGGAAAAATTATATGAATCAGAAAATAAAATAAAATGCGACTCTCTTTTTCATGATTTGAAAAATTTAGTAAGAAATAATGACATAAGTCTACTTAGTTCTTGCGAAAAAAAAGGAACTGCTTATACAAAAATTTGACAAAAATAAAAAAGGCTTTAAGGAGATATTTTGCAATTAAACAAAATTCCAAAATTTGTTTTGACTCTTCTGAAAATCTGCATTTATTGACTCGTTCGGGTATTCTTTTCGCCCAAAGAAATAATCCTTTATACCTGTATCTCTGCGTGCTTTGGTTTTTTATTTCATATGTTTTATTTTTTACTTGTACTATTTTGATTATTATATTTTATTAATTACTTTCTGTATTTTGTTTTCATATTATTGTTATTTTCTGTTTTTTATTTATTTTGATTTTATACTTTCATTTTTCTGGATCTGGATAATTGGTCAACCAACTATTAAATACATTTTCATTATAATAAAATATACTATTGGGATTCCTTAAATAAAATAAGTAAAAAATATAAATAAATAGGTTTTTCCCAATAAAAAATCAACCTTTTAATGTTGTCTGGAGATTCAAAAAAAAAGAAAATTATACAAAGTGGAAGGTTTTTCGCATACTCTGAACGCAAGGGTAGATATATGTGAGAAGATTCGATATAAAACAATTATTAATTTCTCCTAAAGTTCTCAGAATCAAAACTCTTATTTTTACTCCCCTTGCTTCTACTAACTACAGGCAAAACTCATACTTATGGCGAACTTGCAACAAATTTAATGCATTCACAAAAAAACATAATTTAGACCTATTTCAAAATAACCCTTCTCATGTGCGACACTTGCTTTCCGATACATTTTTCAAATAAAATATATGTTACTATTAGATGTACCCATAAGTAATCAATTATTTTTGGTGTGAAATGTTTGCTTCAATCAAGCTCAGTAAAATGAACATGTAAAGACGTGTTTTATATGCAATATTATAATCCGTGGTCTTGTGACTTGTGACAATTAAATTTAATTTTTTTTATAACTCTGTTGTAAAATGGCGGACAATCAACTAACTTAGAAAATTTACGTCATTGCATGCTGTTTAATTTTCGATCGGGTGTTAATGCAACGTTGTTGCAACAAAGAAAATTTGTAATGTGTATGGAGACGTATTGAAAGTAAATAAATGCCAACGTTGGTTTAGAAAATTTTCCGATGGAGATGATATTAAATCGATTAAAAATAAAATAAAATATAGTTAAGTACACCTAATATTTTCCACTTAATGAATTATATATAGTTTCATCAATATACTACATCGTATATATGTACACCAGGCAAATACGATATTTTGTCACTACCAGTTAAAACCTGTAATTGGCTTTTATGTTTCACATACTTTTTATTTACTTAATTGTTAGCTATTTGTTTTTCTAATAAATATAAAAAAAATGATAAAAATTATTATAAATTGCGTTACAACCGCGCGTGAGGGCGAGAGCGGAATTATAGTGAACAACCTTCGTACAACTATTTTCATGGCAAAAGCGTTTAGCTTATTTTGTGAATAGTAAGAATAGTGAATAGTAAGAATATAAAGATGCGACATGCATTCTGTGTTCGCATCTCAATTTTATAAAAAATCTGAATCATTCATGTCAGCATTTTTTCGAGTGAGAATTCGCTGACTCTTATTCCACTTCTTATTAATCTTGTTGAAAACATGCATAAATTCTTCACATATTAAAAACATTCGACTGATTAATTTAAAACTGTATTCGTAGAACATTTATTTATTTCCAGCGATTGTTTCAAGCATATTTAATTTTTTACTATTCCTAATTATTTTTTTGAGTTTTCTTATGTGTTGTTCTATTTTAAATATTTTTTAAAAAAGCAGTTTATAATCAAAGTACATAGCTTTAGCAACTGACTGAGGTAAAAAATCCGAAAATATTTATTTTATATTTAGATTTACCAATTTGATGGGCTTAACGGTTAAAGAGCTTGTGCACGTTTTCATAAATGTATGCGTATGCTTGTTGGGCATTGGCTTGTCGGGCAATCGGCTGTAAGGCAATCGGCTATCCAGCAGTTGGTTATCGGGCAGTTGTCCAGCGCCCGTATAATATTCACCTATTTTCCTAAAAAAAATGTACATAACAAACATAATTGATATTGATGACATTGATAACAAAAATGAATTATTTTTCAATTTGAATTATTTTTACTTTACCATATCATTTTGATCACTCTGTTGATCTATAAACTGGGTCATCGAGGAACGACGCCAACAAATGCTTCCATATGTCGCTGTTTACACGCTTACAAAATATGCTATGCTTTTGCGATAATTTTATTTGTTGTGAAAGTTAAATTTTAAGTTACATTTTGTGAAAATCAAGAGCAAATTAAGTAAAATTTTCCACATTTAGAGATCACGATAAATCATTTTAATTAACTGAAACGGTGAGTTAAATAATATCGTAATGTGTGTTTACTTAAAAAATAATTTGTTTACATTTTTGATTTATTTCGCAATATTTTTTTTTTGTTGCGACTAATTGAAGTTAAACTGTAATTCAAACAAAAAACTACTTCATTTATTCATATACATACATATATCTTTGTAATTACAATAAATTCAATCCCGATCGAATGCAGTCATTGTTCATCACAAATAATCAAATTTATTCTCGTCGAACCTATGACCCTTAGTAAGATAATCTTTTATCTCTAAACAATATTACCAGATTCTAGAAAACTTCACTTGTCATATTTGAACAAATTTATCAGATACAAGCTTTAAATTTTTATGTACTGTACGTTTCCTTAAACAAATGAAATATTCAAAATAATATGTCCTACCTGCAGTACACCCAGTAAAAAGTAAAATAAGATACTTTGTCAACGAAAAAGTATAATTAACTTTTAAACACGTTTTTTCGATATTCCTTTGTGCGCGGGATCCGCTCTATATGCGAAATAAATCAAATAAATCAATCGGTCGCTCAGGTCCAGCAAGGATCACTAACGAGTCCGTGACCAGGACGGAGGCACAGGGAACTCGGGGGACAGGGAAGACCGGGGCAAGGAACACAACACCGACCCGACTCCGCTCTCTGTGTCCGAGCTGCTGTACTTTCTCTTTATCTGCAGATCGTGTGGTGAAAGCATAGAAGTCACAACATTACGATCGTCGATTTCAATACAAGTGTGCGATTCGAATTGATTCATTAGGCATTTTTTTTAAGCGACGAAATGCGCCCGCATCACGCGACGGAAGTTTTCACTCCATGAAGTTATTTAATACAAATCTGTTTTTAATATTACTACCACCATCTGTCGAAATCCTCACGACAGATGTCAATACTACGCTGAATAACTATCTGTAATCTGCGGATACCTCTTTAGTTGTCAATTCTTGCGGCTGGTTCGTTTCGCGTTCGTTTAAATAAGTCTGTTTTTTGGCGGTTGTGCTGTGAGAAGTGACGCATTGTTTATTTTATGTAGGTATGCCAAAGAATCATAACTTCCAACGCGCGTACGTAAGTAACACGCAACCAAAATATATTTTTTTCGTTTATTAATCATAATAATATATGTATTTTACAGGCATCTTGCAAGACCTCATTTGAAGTTTAAGTGCAAGTACATTTTATATATTAAGAAAACATTATTTTATAATCATAAAAAAACGCTACATATAAAGAATATTGTAAAATAAAAGTTATCACCATATTTTTGTCCCGTTTTATTTTTTAATTCATCAGATATATTGTTAAATAGTTTTGGAATTACATACTAATTTTTTATCAGTTATTTGTCATTTCGTATTTCTGTGTTGTTTTTGTGTTTTAAATTTCTCCTTCGCGTATTCCTCTAGTGTCAGTTAGTATTACAGTTACAGGTTATACAGAACATATATAGGAAATAACATAAAGAAAAAAGGAATGATTACATTTAGGTACACGCTAACCAGATTTCGATATCTATCTAGAATAAACATTCTAAATTTTCTTATTGCAGTCTAGTGTCAAAAATCCAAAACAAATTAGATGAATCAATGAGAAAGATAAGCAAAAATATCTATCTAAAAAATAAATTATTTCGTTATCATCGGGATATGAATTAAATTACAACATCACAAAAGCAGGTGTTTTTTTATTAAAAAAATAAAAAATCGAATGTAACTACTGTTTATAGAAATGATTAATTAACAGGGGAAAATGGCACACATAAAATTGTTCACTCATAGTTTTGCAACAGTTCTTAGATATATTTTTTTTATAATAGCGTCGTCTCGTGTGATGGCCTCATCAAACAGGCTGAGAGCATTGATCTCTGAGGAGGGTATCTTTATTAATTATTTGTGTTCTGATCTTGTTTTGCAGGGAACAGGGCATAGTGTACCAGGGGCTAAGATACCGGCACATTGTTTGTAATGATCGCTGTACGGCGGGATTTACAACTTGCAAACTGACGGCCGCCAATGAGTTCCGGATTAAAAATAAAGAAAGCGCGATACAACGATATTAATTAAATATTATTTTTTTCGTGCAACGGTCTCCAAATATACCGACCTTAAGATTTATCTACACGTTCCGAAATTATCTTGTAAGATGTTGACAACGTGGTTGAAGTCACTAATGGCGGAGTTTGGAAAATGCGATAACCTTCATAAAAACTACTTCGGTATTTTGCTTTGAAGATCCCGAATTATAAAAACACTCTGCAGAGGATATATTAAGCTAGTTAAAATAAAAAAAAAATAAAGTATATGAATGTGAAAAACATTTTTAAAATAATTATTTCAAAATTTACTCACTTCTAAAAGAAGTAAATAATAAATTACATGAAATATATTTGTTTTTTGGTGAGTTAATGTTACTCTTACTTTATTAATATTGAATTAAATTTCATAAATTATACCGCATTTTTTATTATTTTCTTCTGACAGCGATTTTACTTAACTTTTATCTATGTAGGTACCCAATAATTTTGACACTTAATACTTTTATTTAAATTTTAATATTTTATTTTGCTGTGATTATTTCTCCGTTATTAAAATCGTAATTTTTACTAATTACATGTAAGCAGTCTCTCTCTCTACAAATGAAATTTATCCAAAAAGATCTTTAATTTACAATTGACATTGATTCTGACTCTATTTTTTTTAATACCTTATATAAACGAAGAAAATTAAAATTAAAAAATAATTAGCTGTAATAATGGACTAAATTTTATTACTAAAAACGCATTATCTAATATTATTCCTCTAAATATATTAAAATACGCCATATCTTGTAAGATCAATATTTTTATTTATAAGTATGAAATAAGAATACTTGGAATCTTTAACATTCGTCTTTCTTTGTATATGAATAATAATTTATTGTGATGATATTGCTTGAAGGTGTATATGTATATATATGCAGGAAAGTATATTGGTACTGGGTACCCAGTAGGTTCAGTATGCTTTACTGCGAACAGAATATCTGAAGTACGATCAACAAATGCCCATTGGCTTGATTACATAATGGACAAATGGATATTCACCTGTAGCTTTTGATTAAATCGAGTTCATATATCGGAAACCATCGGCTGAAATGTTAAAATAAATAAATATTTATTTTCCCACTTGTTTTGATTTAACAAAACAAGGTCTTTCATATTTTACAGGTTTTCCAAAAAAATATTGAATACATATATGATTTGTATATAGAACTATTAGGTCCTTACATATGAAATTCGCGTTTTGCCGTACTGGCAAATTTGATCTCAAATATCTTCTCTTTGGTTAGGAATTCCAAATCCAAATTTATACAGCTATTTACTCATGTATTTGTGTTTTGAAAATTATTATTCATTTGTTTTTTCCTCAATTGTTTTTTTCTTTGCGTCACTCAGTTTACAAAATGAAAAACTTGAAATATCGCGTTATTTACGAGTACGAGTTCCACCGTGGCACCAGTGCTGCAGAAACGGCTCGAAGGATTAATGATGTGTATGGCGACGGTGCCGCAAAAGAAAACACAGTGCGTTTTTGGTTCCAACGTTTTCGTTCTGGAAATTTCGACCTGCAGAACAAGCCCCGTGGACGGCCGGAGACCAAAGTTGATAATGAAGAATTGAAGGCTATTGTGGAAGCGGATCCATCGCAAACCACATCCGAGTTAGCTGCAGGCTGCGGTGTTAGTGATAAAACTGTTTTAATCCACTTGAAGCAAATTGGTAAGGTGAAAAAGCTTGAAATGTGGGTACCTCACGAATTGAGTGAAGCAAATCAACAAACGCGCGTTGACTGCTGCGTTGCATTACTCAACCGGCACAATAATGAAGGGATTTTAAATCGAATCATTACCTGTGATGAAAAGTGGATCCTGTACGATAATCGGAAGCGCTCATCGCAATGGCTGAACCCTGCCGAACCAGCCAAACCATGCCCCAAGCGAAAATTGACTCCAAAAAAGTTACTTGTGAGCGTTTGGTGGACTAGTGCTGGTGTCGTTCACTACAGCTTTCTTAAATCTGGCCAGACGATTACGGCAGATGTCTATTGTCAGCACTGCAAACCATGATGGAAAAGCTAGCTGCTAAACAACCGAGGCTGGTTAATCGCTCTAGGCCACTGCTGCTTCATGATAACGCTAGACCACACACTGCACAACAGACGGCTACCAAATTAGAGGAGCTTCAAGTGGAATGTCTAAGACATCCACCGTACTCTC